>JABUQX010102024.1:15000-28812 GCA_015478945.1 Trachelipus rathkii | reverse complement strand
TTATATTTTATATTATATATTGGTGGTCGCATTGACAATATTCCAAAGCAAATCTGCCACCCGCGCGGAATTTGGCACGCTAACTTCCTTATCTTGCCTTTGGCGCCAAGGCTCCTCTCTCCCTCTGTCGGTTTTCTTCTCGTTTCTTCTCAAATTGCAATTTGGGCTCTATACTTATTCATAATCTATTCTTTCAATATCTCGCTCATTATTATCTGCTGTCTGTTGTGAGGGGCGAGACTTACTCTTCTTACTCTTTCTCGCGTGGTGCAAAGATAGTTGGAAGTTACCTCAGAGTTTTCATAGTTTTACTCACTACCTAAACTAATAAAGATATTACCTACTATTTCATTAAAATGATTCATCTCACACTGCACATATATAAAACCCTTTTCTTATTCTATCTCATTATTATCTGATGCCTCGATCTCTCCTTCTTATTCTTGTTTCCACTCAATTTTCAATTTCTCGCCACTACCTTCTAATATTACTTGTGAGCTCTGCTCCTCTCGTCCCTTAATCCCTTTTCCCAAAATTCTAATTCTCAGCTGAAATTTGAGATAAAGATTTTCCGATGTGGGAGTCGTTACTTCAACCTATTGAAATTTAATTCTTTAAAAACATTACAACTTCATACAATCGTTCACTCTCTAAAACTCACTTCTGACTTTTCCTATCTCTTCGACCGGTTCTCTTCGATAACTATCATGAATTGACAAAACTTATTATAATAAGTCTAACTGGCCTTAAGATAAACAAAAATATGTCGTTACGTGGACACCTCCAGGAGTAACTCTTCTCTCATCTCTACTATGCGACGAGGAACTGTAGTTGCTAAGGTGGCCTAAAAATAAAACTGGGAGTTCTGTTTAAAGATTTTGCGAGAACATTTGTTTTCCGTCTTCTCCGAGTTACTCAAGCTTATTAGGGCGCCAAGGGGTGCGGGCTTACTCACACACATTGTACGACCCAAGTACTGCTCTTCAATTATACTGGAGGGAACTCTGGTTTTCACCCAGGACTTTTGGACAAGGGTCAGTAGTCAAAGGCACAAAAAAGAAGGCTTATAAATCTGTCCCGTTGTCACTTTTCCAGCTTGACTGACCTCTATCTTTGCGGCGCGATGTTGGTGGCTTATCTCTATTCTATAGGTATACTGCAGCGGCAAAGTGCTCGAGGAAACTTAAAACTCGCGTACCACCACCTTTTACGACGTCGCTCGTTACACAAGGGGGGTGCTGGGTGATTCGCTGCGCAGGTTTGTGGTGTTGCGATATATGGTAACTCCAGGCTAGTTACAGCTGCGGTAAAACTTTTGTGCTCGTGCCGTTGGCGTATTCCAGCCCTATACTTCTGTCTGGTTTTAATATCTCAATATCCATCGTCCTGTCGTTTCGCTGCCCTGCCCCATACGTTGGATGTGGGGTAGAGGTGCTCTTAGGGGCGTCGACTTCTCTCAGGAGAAGCCTGCAAGGCTTTGCTCATCTGCTTAATTTAACACGCTAGTGAGAGTGAACGTGTTTGTGGTGCTACTTACACCTCTCTCTACCTTTGAATTATAGGCTCTGCCCGTAGAGTGTGACAACTGTAAAATAAATAAAATAAATGATGTATATAGATATATATATATATATATGATATAAATATAATATTCTTTTATATATTTTATATATTTATTTATTATATAACCCTGTAGTTATTTATAATATTTGGATTTATTATTATCCTATTATAACAATACTAATTTATATATATTTTATTTTTTTCACTATATATAATTATATATTGTATAGGGAGAGAGAGAGAGCATATTCATTTAATATGGCAACCTTGGTTTTTTTGTAGAGATTCGTTAAACATATGTTGCTCATCTCCCCTCTTGCCCGCCGTTTTATGCGCCCTCTTTCTGGCTCCTCTTTGCGTGCCCCGCCCGCAGGCCTTCTGCGATTATCTTAAATTTTAAGGGAGGTTGCGGGATGGTTCTGTTTTATTTACCATCATTGGCTCGCCTTTCATGAACGCGGGATTACCCTCTCAATATGAGGATTCAGTATTCTCGCTTCGGCTAGCGGGATAGGAAACGGACACAAAAAATTGACAATCTAGTTAGCAGGCAGTTTTTCTTGATTATGAGTAGTTCTAGGCGATTTATTGCCAGAGTTTTGGCGGCCATAAGTGTATACACAAAATCTACAATACACACACAAAACTTATCTCACTTACCCAAACACAAAGCACAATATTCTATACAAAAACAACAGAACAATCTAATTGACATAACAAAATCACTACTTCTTCAATGATATATACTCAGATAGAAGGCACGCCTTATAGGATTCGAAAACCACGCCCGCAAGTGGCAAGCACTCCGGGCTGCGACGATCAAAACGGAATACAGATCACCGGGCATTGCTATCAGACCTCATTTAAATATCCATTGCACATAAAAAAATATAAATATAATCACAATTCATGACATTGATTTTCTTTTGCAGCGATGAACTTTTAATGTATTTTGATTTCCAATCTCGGGGATTGAGGTTGCTTTCCAATCTCGAGAGGCCATTTAGGTTTTTATTTGTATGCTGTGATGTAATGCAATTGATTCCACAAAAAAATTTTTTATTTATATTATATATACTTATTATCATTAAACACCTCTAATATATAAATATAAAAATAAAATATAATAATACTTGTTTTTTTATTTATTTTACAGCGACTGTTAACTCAATTCTAATTATTTATGATTGTTTATTTAACCTCCCGATTCCAATGTAGGGGAAATATATATATATTAAATTAGGGCTATTTATTGAGTGATTTTATTCGGGGCGCCTATTTATTTTCCCAAATAATATCATATCTGTAAAGATACTCTTCATAATATTATTAATCTAATCAAGTTTTTTTTGAGGAACAGATCTAATAAGAGACTTATTTTTCATAAGAAAGAAAAACTCCATATCCAGCAAGAATTTACTACTTCTTTTCAGTTGAACAGAGCTGTTTCGAGCGGTGAATGATGTATAATTAAAAAAAAGAGGTATATAGTACTACTACTACTATCAGCTTTAGGGGTATAAATAAAAGTTAAAAAATAAAAGGAAAAAAGAAAATAATCTATTTCAAAATCTTCAAAATTAAAATTTAAATTTTGCTGCTTTTCTTAACTTAAGAAGAAAATAAAAGATAAGCTAGATTTAATAGGAAAAAATATAATTTGGATTTGAATACGGGGGTCTTTTCCGTGATGGTAAAAATGGCCTCAGTAGCGAATTTAATATCAAACCAATTAAAAAACTCCCGAATAAGCAATAATAGCTGTCTAGTTCCCATTATTACATCTTTCCCGAACCTTTATTATAAAGGTAGTTAGTATATGTATAGGGTATTTATCTCATACCTAATAATGAGTAGGTTATATCCTACTAGGTAGGAGGTGAGGGTGGGGTGGGGATATATATATATAAACCTTATTTATATATCATCTCCTTTCGAAGGGAAGGGAATTATACCTTACGTATATAATAGTTTATATATTATATATTAAAATAAACCTAATAATTTTCATCAAAATCAGATACTTAATTAATAAATAGCGTAGTGAGTTTCTTTATTTTTATAATAAAAATTAGTGAGACTCATTTATTCTTATTTTTATTTACTTTTATTGGTTTTTATTTTGGGGGGGACTTAAAAGATTATCTCATTTAATATTATTTTTTCTATATTATATATTTATGCAGCCAACGCTCTTAAAATTACTTAGTGTAAGGAGGCAGCTTTTTTCAAATCCAATTTTTGAGAGATGAGGCAACACTATAAGCTGAAATATCAGGGTGGGGTAGGTCAGTGTTAGATGAGGTTACCCCTTTGATGCAGATATCTCAAATTAAAAAAAAAACCTAATTATAAATTATATTATAATTTTTTATTCTTTTTATCGAGAATCAATAAATTTATCAATATATCTTCCTTTTTTCAGTTATTAGACTTTCTATTTCTTTTATCTTTTTTTTTATAATATTATTATTTATAATTATTATATATTATATTACTATATTATTATTTATTATGAACTACTTTAAATTTTACTATTATTTTTAGCTATTATTTTTTTATTATTCATTTTATATAATATATGTGAGATATATCCTATGGATTTGGGGGGTTCATTTTCCCCCTACATATTTTTTTTTTCTATAATAAATTATTTTTTATTATATCATCAAGTGATTTTGGTGAGTCTTGAAGCCCTAGTGCTATGATTTAACTTATGACAAAGACAAGAAGTGGGCTTGGTTTATTTAGAAAATTTTAGGTCCATTTACACTCATTGAACATGTCTTTAAATACTACCACTTTATATTTATATATATTTATAATTTATTTCCCCATACAACTTATTTATTCCTAAAATAATTAAAATTCAAGTAATATTTCACCCCCAAAAAATATAAAACCCCCCAAATATTCTATACCATATAAATATTTATTTATCCTATCTGTTTTTTTAACATTCAAAAAAGGTAGTGTGGAGGTGAGTAGAAATTATATTTATATTTATAATAAAACATATAATAATAATATATATATTTCACTTGGGACTGCGTGTACAGCCTTTGGCTACAAAAACAAGCAAAAATATAGAACAAAAAAAACCATTATTATTTTTTTATTTTTTCACTTAGTTCATATAAAATCATCAGTTTGTTATCTTTATAGAGCGCATAATAAAGTATATTCATATAAATAATATATAATAATATAATAAAATAACCTACTTATTTTATTTATTATACCTCACAAATATTTATAATTATTTATTTTTTAGGTAATTATATATATCACTTATTATTTTTTATTATATTCTATTTATATATATATAAGGGGGGGCTCACCTACCCTAAACCTCAAATCATTATATATTAGTGGGTATATAGGCGGGGGATATAATATATAAATATAACTGGCATAATCAAACATATTAAATTTTTATTCTTTACCTGCCAGTAAACAAATAAAAAAAATATTCGCATCTTACTCGTTTTCGGGACTTTACACTCGCTTTTTAACCCGAGTGTAAAACAAAGTTATAAGTGAAAAGCTCAAGCGGAGGGAACTTGGCTCTTAATGATATTTTATGTTATTTTTCCTCCCAATTAACTGGGGTGAGGGTTAGTAGGCGTAAATATATATAAATTTTTTATAAATTCATTTTTATTTATCTACTATCCGAAAATCATTTCAATAATATATATGAGATAATTGAGAAATAAACTTGCGAGGTACCCGAATAAATATTAGGTAGGTAGGCCCTCGTAATACTAGGGCTTATATATTATTATGGGTATACGAGGGGTGGGATATTATATACTTTACCTTTTATTATTATTATTAGATATATTTTTATATTTTGCACTTATATATTCATTCGGAGGGTATAAAAATATATAATTATATATACCTAGGGGTGAGGCCTTAATGGGTCATCTTATATTTGAGGTTTTATGGTATATGTATATTTAATAAAGGGATAATAATTTTTTTATCTACATAATAATATATATTTTATTAGTAACATTCACTGACTATATTTAGTATATTTTATTATTATTATTATTTTTTTTTTTTTTTCCAATTACATGATTATTATTTATATTATATATTTTATTTATTTATACTACTAATATTACTTTAGTCATTTTAGTACCCTATATTATGAGTAGTGATATTTATTTTTCTCACTATACTACTTATATACTACCTACCTACATAAAAAGTATATATACCTGGTAGGTATAAAGGGGGGCTTAGTATTTATATAGGAGGGATATTATAAATAATGAGTAGTGATGAGGCGGCGCTTATTTTTATTACCCCCCAACCTCATTATATATACAACGGTGGATTAGAATATTCAAATGCATTTGAGCCGAAACAAAGTTGACATATTAAACGTTAGGTTAATATCTGAGCACATGGTTTGAGAAACAAAAAAATAACTAATATCTTCATAATTATTTCCTTTGACCAAAATAACCTTTACAGCAGTATGACAAAAAAAGGTAGTACCCAGGAGTTAAGGCCCGTAGTAAGATGAGAACTCCGCGAGCGTTTGACGAGGGGGGGTGAAGATAATTTAATAACTAATTATAATAAATATATATAATATATAAACCTACATAATAAATTTATTTAAATTTATTATTTCCTCATGATTTATAGGAGATATAAACCAATTATATTTATTGAAGTTTCCTTCTACTTTTATAAAATAAAAAATGGGTATCGTATTTATTTTATTTATTCTTTTATCTATTTGTTATGACCCTTGGTAAGGAATTTATTATTAGCCGTAGCCAAAAGGGGTATATATAATATATATATATTGAAGGGGTTTAATTCCGCATCAAATATGAAAAATACATTACAATACCTTCTCTAATTATATAGTTTTACGATCGTTTTAATATTATTATGATTGTGTTGTGAAGGGGACGGATGGGAGACTTTGTCACAATAAAGTGGTTAGACTTACTTCCCGGAAGCTTGTTCTTTTCGGATTCGTTTTCTTATGTTTGGTTGCTAGCAGCTCTTCCTGCACCTTAGTTCGCTCATATTGATTTCCCTCCCTTCGCTCCCCCCCAAAAAAAACAGTCGACAATAAGCCGCGAGAAGTTACACATCCGAGCCTCGCGTGCCCAGAGGCGCTGGAAAGGACGCTTACTGTCTTATTGGTAATAGCGTCTGTAGCAATAAGAATTTCAGTTGAATACTGAGATGCTTTAGTTGTGTAGTGCAACATTAATAGGATCCACCGAAGAAGGTCTTTTTCAGGACTCCAACATCTGATACTCTACGATAGCAAGTATGGTTCCGTTACCTGCAGAAGCTTTGTGAGATATTTAGTTATTCTGGTACAGGTTCGGACACAAGGATGAAACCGATTACAGTTAGTTTAATTTATAAGTAGCCCCATTAAAGATAGTAAACTTGAATTATAGATGTTAGTTCAAAAGTGTTGGATATGATGGGGGTACGTACAATCACTTATTTGTGTGGGTTGTTCTTAATCACACTTGTGTATCGTAGGTTTATATTCAAATAGTCAACTTTCAGATGTGTGGTCACCACAATATTTGAAATGTGTGTTAGGTTCTGGCTTCTTGAAATAAGAAGTCTTCTCAAATAATAGATTGTATTAATAAAGAGGCTCTTAATCACATTTTCTAGCCATTTAGCTCACGTATTAAAAAGTGGCTTTTTCTATACCCGGGAAAGCGTGTTTTTAGGATTTCTACTCAGTTGGTATGCACATGATTAGACCTCCTGTCTATCCAAGACGCACACTTATATTTTTTATTAATATATATTATAATTTATTATATAATTTAATATTATAATTTAATTATTATTAATTTATTATATATATATTAATAATATATAATTAATTATTATATAAATATATAAAATAATTATATATATATATATATAAATTTTTAATATTATATATATATTTATAAATAAAATAAAATAAAAAATTAGAAAATCTGACAAACTTTTAATTCATATTAAAATAAAACGTAATTCTCAATATAGATTTAAAATAATGATTATATATATATATATAAATTTATATTACTAAGACAAATGATAATATGATTTTATATTTTAAATTTATATATTATTTATAATTATTTATAATTTTGTTAATATTATTATATGAGATATTTATAATTATTTAATTATTAATATTAATTTATATATTTTATATATATATTTATATTAATAATATAAAAATTTAAATAGAATTATTAATTTATTAAATTATTTTTATTAACATAATATAAATATTAGCAATAATAATCGTCTTGATCCTCACTAGACCTAGTGATTTTTACATATTAATGCTACTTAAATAAAGTGATAAAATGTATATGTGTGTGTATAAGACTCTTTGAGCATAATATATACTAATATATAGTTTCTAATTGATATATTTAAATATGATTCCAGTGTTTTTAAATATCTGTTATTGTGTTATCCTAATAAAATAGTTTTACATGAATTGCGTTTTATAGTATAAATACAAACTGATTTAGAGCATTTAGCATTATTTAGTAGTGTTGCAATTTTGCAATAGTTTCACAATAAAAATAAGATAAACTTCTTATCTCCATAAATGGAATTATCGGAAAAATTGAAAATAACGTAAAGATCCGAGTGGTAGGTCAAGGAATTGAGAGTTCTCTTTCTGTCTGTTAGCTGTTGATGTTGGTTGATTTATATCAATTTATATATTTCGATGATTGTGAGTTATGTCGATTTATAGATAAATCGAGGGGCGCGGGGTTTTTATTTCTTGAGGGCGGGGGAATTATTTTAATTTTTATAATATAATATTAATATATAATAATAACATATAACCTTTAAAATACCTTTATATTTATATTTTTATTATTTTATACTCTCACTCAATACTGTTTAAGTGAGTATAGTATAGTATATAGTATATATAGTAGGTATCATAGGATAAATATAAGGGTGTTGAAGAGGACATTGCTAGGAACAATAATAATTATAATTATTATTATTAATATCATATAATAAATAAGTAGTAGTAGATTTTAGAGAGGGTTGAATATAGTGAATAGGGGTAATAATATATATATATAGTGTATTTTATTTATTATATTGGGTATAGGTATATAACGTTATATAAGGAGGTATGGGAATGCCTTATATAGAATTAATATATAATATAATATAAAATAATAAAGGGTAGTACATATCACGGGTTTTTACCTTTATCCCCGTAGTGGGGTGAAGGGTATGAGTGAAGTGAGGGTAGGGTGACGCTTAGCCTTTTTTAATAAGTGAGTGACTAGTAGAAGAGGTAGTATGAGACCTTATTATACTTATGCCGCTCTCATATACTACTAATGAGTATGAGGGAGTATAGGGGTATGAGTAAATAACCTATAAAACATCTCGCCCTTCTCCAACCCTCAAAACAAAACCAACTCATCAGTGCGCTAACCAATAGACCTAAATAGCCACCCAAGTAGCCCTAAACCAGAGGTTGTAAAGCTGTGAGCTCCGCGTTCCACAACAAATTTTCCCGACCCCGACTCCGCCCTACTTTTCAAAATTTATCCTGATCTCCAACCCCGACTCCGAGCATGCGTTGAAAGGGATTGTAGGGGCCGAAAACATAACCGACCACCAACCACTTTTTTGAAAAATTACGACTCCAACTACATCCTCGTGCTTCCTGAGGCGAAGGATTGACCGACTGCCGACTCCAACGCCTCTCCTCAAACCAAACTAACCCCACTTCCTCTTATCTCCACCTCCTTTTCCTCCTAAACCCCAGTGTTGCGACGAAACTTCGACTCCACTCTTCTTCAAACTAAACCCCTTGCTCGGCCCGACTCCACAACCCTGGCCCTACCTAATGGATTATTGTAAACCCTTAAGTTACGCGCCTAACCTAATTGAGTTATTGAAGCGAAAGCGCCCCAGAGGTAGGACCTAACGTAAGTGGGGGATTGTTGGAAGGCCCCCAAGTAATGCCTTAACCAAATGGATAATATCAGTATTAATATATTATTCCTGGGTGAGGTATTCCAAAAATAGGGTTAAATATAATATATGAGCTTGTTATATATATACTCATATAATATATAGTAGTTATATATTATATAGAATTAAATAGTGAATATATATAGCGGGCTTATAATAATAAGGTAGGGTTTCTATTGTTTTATGCGCCCCAAAAAAATAATATAATACAATTTTTTATTTATTTTATATATATACTCACTGTTTAAAAGTAACTTATCACAAATATATGATGAGTTGTTTGAACATTATCAATTTTACCCACACCTCCGGTGTTAAAATTAACGCGTAGCAAAAGGGTGCGCTATCACCTGCGGATGTCATTAGCGGAGTACGCGGTTTCAACAAGTCATAATCAATTCATCTTTCTCAACTTAGGAGAGCCCACATATATATTCAACATTCTCCTCTAGCGAATAGGGCTTTTGGTATATACGAAACATGCTCTTTTCTATTACAAATATTTATACTGGCGGCGGTCTCTTTATAAATAATAAAAAATGAGCATATGTAGTGCATCGTGCGGGGCGTAAGGGTATTTCACCGAATGTATTATAATATGACAAGATAGTTATATGGGGAAGTTGGGGAGGGTCTCCAGACATTTTTTGTGTCTACATTCAGACTACATATGGCCAACATAATGATACAATCATGTATCTCCATTTTTCTGATAAATTGTGAGCCACTACGAAAAAAAAATCACATTGACAAGACGCAACATGTGAAGCAAGAAGTGAAAACATTTTAGATATAATTTTGTATTACTCAAAGAATCCAAAGAGTTAATATTTTGCGTGGCGATATTTTGTCGTATATATGCTAGAGGGCAAAATTTAGTCGAAGGCTAGTATTTAAATAAAATACTAAGCCCACAAGGTCGTCGGGTGGTGCTCCCCTCTGTCTCTGTTGCGAGTATGGTAGCTTGTTGGCCAGGGCGGGATATAACTGTACTTATAAAAAATTAATTTTCAAGAAACTAATAATGTAATACTGCGTTAAGAAGAAACTATATGGTTGGATTCATTGAGGTTTTGGGGTGGAGTGGACATTATTCTCAAGAGGAAAATTTTGAAAATTCTAAAAGGGACTATTGAAGAGAATGTCTTAGTTTTTATTTTAATGTTGCCAAGTTTATTCCACGTTTTTAATTTATTATATTTTCGTTTTTAACTATGCCACATACTCTCTAAGTATTGTGATTGCAGTTATTAATTATTAATTTATTTATTTTGGAATTATGATAATTGAAAAAAAAACTCATCAGAAAAATATCATGAGCAGTTTAAGCCATTTCTAGTGTCGTTTTCGAGGTACATAAAATAAATATAATGATATAGTCAAAATATAATAATAATATAATTATAAAATGATTATAAAAGGGGCATAATATTATCATAAATATATATTATAATCATTGATATATTTGGTAGTATAAATTGAGGTTAGGTACGTGAGTGAATATAGGTACTATTATTTTATATGTTCTAGGGGAGGTATTATAATATATAAATATATCTCAGGGGTAATATATATATATAATGGGCTAATATGGGGTTAAGACGGTTAATGTACATATTTGGTTCTATAGTTATTTTGTTGAAAGACAAATACAGACTGCACATTCGTGACCACGCTACAAATTATAAAGAATTCCTAGGCCTTTATTAACTTACCTCTTCCTTTTGTATTATGTAGCTTGGTCCTTCTGTTAAGTAGATGTAAAAACTCGAAATATAAAAATAATAATAATTTATAAGCCACATACAGTCAAAAAAATAATATAAAATTAATAAAAAAATTTAAAATACCACTCTATAATTTTTGGGCCAGTCTCCATTTTGGAATGCAGCAATAATATAACAATAAATAGAAACAGTGGTAAGAGCCGATGGAGGACGAGGCTCGTGCCGCTTGGGGAAAGAGCTGTTTACGTTTGCATACGGAAATAGTAAAGTCCATCTCCCCACAAACAGCAGGGCCAGTAAGACCTCGACGAGGCGGAAGCCTTCCGGGGGCGGACCCCAGCGCTGGGTAGAGGGTAGGGGCCTGGGGATGGAACCTCTCTGGACCTCAGTGAAGAAGTGCCTACCGGAACTCCATGCCGGTTTACCCCGCACGGCACCTTATATCATCATGTAAAGCCCTTGTAGATTTATTTACACCAATGAGTTGGCGAGAACCAGGGCAGATCCCATTATCAGTGAGTTAAAAGGCTAAAGAGGCTGGTACGTTTCTCGATTACAATTGGGGGCAGGCCCGCTGTTCAAAGAGATTTTGAAAAACCGGCTCGGTTTGGAACGATTTGTGGTAAAAAAAACAAAAATTTCTTCAAGGGGGGGGGGGAAAGGGGAAAAAGGCACCCTTTGGGAGCTAAAAAGAGACCGGTTTTTTCTTCCTGGGTTATCGCTTACTCCCCAGCGGGGAGAAGTGTTGAGAGTGAGCTGAAGACCCATGCGGGAAAGGGCCGCAGGATACCCCAGAAGGGTTATAGCTTAATGGGAAAAAAAAGGAAGTGAAACAATCTGCGTACAAAGTATTATAAAGAGGACATAGAAAATGAGAGTAGGGAATAAAAAAAAAAATTGTGAAAAGAAGAAAAGGAGGAGAGAATTGAAAAGAAATATATATATCAATTTGGTGATTAACAATACGAGAAAGAATGGTGGGAACGAGAATAGATTAAAAGCATTTCGTTTTATTGTTTGACCAACCTAGTTGCACATACTGTATTGCGCTTATGGACTCCTGTGGGGAAGGGACTGCGCAAAATCCCTCAAGCTTTGGTTCTATGTTCAAGTAACTAATAGCCAGTTCCAAGAGTTATATCCACCACCTTAGAGTGAGTAACAGGACCGCAACAGGGAGAGAAGAAACACAAACCGAGCCCCTTCACGGAAGAAGGAATAGTTCAGTGCATTTTTAAAACCTATAGTAAGGTATTATCATGTATTCATATATATATATGAGGTTGTGTTTTATTTATATTATATTACCGTGTATTTGATGGGTAGTATAGCGTGAAGGGTGAGGGTATACCCTACAAAAAAATATAAAACTAATATTATATTTTATTTCTCCTATCATACCAGCTTGAGCCCCTCCAATATATAAATACCACGTTTATATTATTGTGGTAGGTCACCTAAACTATTTATTCATTATATTATAATATATATAAGCGGGGGTAGGGGTAGGAAAACTGTTTTCCAAATACTATACTATATAATATTCGACTCAACTCGTGCTCGTGAGATATAGTCTCTCATTATGGAAATATGGTTTCGCAGTTGAGCGACAGGGACTATCTTCGGTCAGTCGGATATACGAAGGGCGGTGCGGGGAGTAATTTCTCCTCGGGAATAGAGCTATGATATGCACTTAAATCCCCTTCACCGCCTCGTTTCTTGTAGTATATACAATCCATATTTCTTCTATATCATGCCCCAGCATGAACATGACAGAGGTGATAGATATGGTTCAACACTAGTTCATTCAGAAAAAGAAAGCCACTCATACTTCACGTTGGGATTGTGACTCTGCAAACTACGGAAGGTGGATTTGCGTCGGGTAGCAACTTGGCTCTTTCCGAAGACAATTCAAAAGAAACTCACTCTGAGACATGTTCTACTAGGTGCTATCCCGCGGTTCTTTCGGTGGGTGGGCGTGTCCTGCGGCGGATTCTCCGCTTATAAGCTCTTTTTCTTCCTTGGCTCTTCACGCGTCTCTCGACCTCGAGGCGCCGAGGGGTAATCAGCAAAAAAAAAAAGTGGGCGGGTCCTCTTTCAAATCATGCTGTGGTTACTCGTCCCGGGGGGCACGCGCTTAGTGGTGGGGGCGCCAGGGGTCTGTTAACCCCGATGTTCGTCGTAAAAAACTGAGTCTTTTTGATGCGCCTTCCTTTGTCGTATGTTCATTTCAAGTGCCAGTGTGCTGAGCCGCATACACCACAAAGTCCCCTTTCTAGGCGTTTCTCCCCCTCACTGAAGGGCAGGGGAGGCCTATCGTTTTGAGCCAAGCGCTTGTATCGATCAGTGTGGCTGGTCCCCTATCAACTACCCTCCCTGCCAAGGAATGGGCGGAATTCACTACCTCACCTCATCTAATCGTCAGTGGACCGGCTTTGCCGAGGCCGCCGCTGGCCGGCACGCGTACTTCCCTCTCAAGACCCGCCCCACTGCC
>JABUQX010102024.1:0-10000 GCA_015478945.1 Trachelipus rathkii | reverse complement strand
TATTTATACAATATCCACTCTATTCAATTATGTCATCTTCTCATTCATACCTACTATATATAATATTATATACAAATTATGATTATATATTATTACATTATTATTCATCTAATTAGAATCATTATTATTTATTATTATATATATGATTAATTACCTATTATCTCTACACCTTCACTCTAAATTCACCTCATCTCCCTAATATCGCTACCAATTTCCAATATACCAATAAAATAAAACAATGTCAGTTTACTTGCAATTAATATTTATGATTATGATGTCAGTTATTGATATTATATAAGTTTATAATAGGTGCCTTACAGGCTGATTTCCACATGTTGAATATATCCGATATATCACTCTCATAATGTAAAAAACCTAAGTGAGACAAGAGACAACTCTTCACACACCGTCTTCTCGGCATACCTACTAAATTCCTCCATGAAATTGGAGCCACCCCAAAGCCGTACCACAATACGACTCCTCCTCCACTCACAACAAAATTACCAAAGCGTATCTAAAATAATATCGACAAAAAGACATCATTAATCCTTGTAAATCCTAGAGACAACTTAGAAAAGCTGCAAATGGTTAACGGAACCACTTCTTCCAGCAAATAGATAACCTTGGGGAAGACATCAACTGTGCTTTTGTCCAGATCTATAGCTTACATATACGTATAGATATTACTCTCCTCGAAACATACTAGCACAATATATAGGAGGCACACACAAACGTCTCGACACAAAAAATTATGTTCTTTAGATTCGTAAAACAACTCGATCATTGTGCGCGCTCGATTGCACAATACCTCTCAAATTACTAACACCAAAGAACTATAAGAACAGAGAGAGGGTCAAGGATCAGCTGAAACTCTCGAATGTCGCCTTAAGCGAGAGCTCTAGGTTGCCTTTAAAACGTGTCTAGAATCCACACTTTTCTTTTGAACGCTCTCGAGAGGAATGCTCAAGATGGGTAAGCATCTCACGTATATTGTCCTCATCGACAACACGCAGTGTTCATTCCAGGAGAAGCAGTATTTCTTAATCTATCCCCTTTTAGTCTTTGTTTAAGATAATAGCTACGGAACTATAAGAAAGCACAAACCAAAATATATATAGAATAAATATAAATATACAAATTAGTAAATATAATATAATAAAATAATATAACTTATAACTCACATAATATACGTAAAAAAACTAATACCTCATAAATCAACATATATAGAATAAATAATATATAATAATCATAATATATAATAATAAGCTAATAAAATTTAAAAAAAACTCTCTCAACATAATACACAAATACTACACAATAATAGATAAGGTAATAAATATACATACTATAATATATAATACAGCTAGGGTAATCAAAAACCTATAAATTATAAAACACGTAAATAAAAATACTACTAGGGTACTATTATTTAAGAAAAAATAGACATAATACCATATTATATATACAGAAGAAAAAACACCTATATCTCTCTATGTCACTCACTCACTCTCACACTCACACTCAAAAATATACATCAAAAAAATAAATAAAATATATAGAAATAACCACGATTCATGTGTATATATAAAGGAAATATACAGATATAAAATTAATAACCCTATACCTATACATCATAAATATACTACACTCACAAGTTATATATATATATAAATATATAGTATAAAATAATATATATATATAATATATTATAGGATAATAAATCTATATTAGTAACTAGAATACCATAGTAAGAAACACTAACCTATAAATAACAAACTACAACAAGTACAAGAAAAAGTATATAATAAGTAATCACAGAAATAATAATAAATATATATATAGTAACTTAATATATATATATAAGTATAAATAAATATAAAAGCGATAAATAAACCTATACTAGTATAGTAACTATAGAAAACGCTCACAAAAAATATAAAATAAATAAATAACTATAACAATAATATAAGAAATTAAAATATATAATATATATAAAATGATAGATTATTAAGTTCATAATATAATATAACATAATATACATAAAAATAAAATATACCAATATCAGATATAACGAACAACTAATCACAATAAACAATACTACTAATATTTATTATATATAAATAAACATATACATACCTAAACTATAAACCATACTATGAATATAAACATATATAAAACTAACACACTATAAACAATATAAGATCATATATAATATATACCTCAATAAATATACAACTAATAACCAATACCTAAAAAATCTAATATCAATAATAATATGTATAATATCATATATAATATAATAACCAAACAAATAAATTTCTAGAGAAAAATTGATAGATCACTAACCACAAGGGAACTGTAAATAATGAATTTTACAGTATATTAATAATACATTATAACCCCTAATAATAAGATTTTGTTCAATTCTTCAAGTAAGGATTGCGCCATAGACACACTCTAGATGAGATGCGAATCAATCATTCTCAAAACCTAATAAAGAAACTAAAACGCCTAAACACTCTGGGATGTAAGAATTAATGACAACTCAGAGGCACAATAAAATATATTACAGTATATATGTAGTATATTTATAACTCGTCAAGATTATATATACATCACTAATATAAATATATATATATAATATAAATATATTATATATATATATTATATATATATATAATTATATATAAATATATTAAATAGTATATAATATATAAAATATATAATATATTATATATATATATTAAATAATATATTATATAATAAAATATATATAATATATATATAGTATAATAAATTAATATATAATATATATTAATAAATATATATAATAAGTTAAATAAATAAGTATATATAGATAAAATACTCAAGATATATATATATAAATACTATAATATATATATATATATATAATATTAAGATATTTATCAGAAGAAATGTATAACCAGGTAAATATATATAATAATATAAAAAAATAACGGAATAAAAAACGTATATAACGCCCCCTAACAAACCCTGTAATAACCTGATACAAACTTAAGATAATATAGAAACTATATATATTATCACCCAACCTTACTATTCCCAAGACTGAGAATTGGGCCAAACAAAACACAAGGTAAGGTGAAAGATAAACGCGTAACAGTGCACTTGAAACAGAAAAGTAGTAGCAAGATATGACGCAAGATCGAAAAAGAGAGCCAGCACGGACCGCAACTTTAACCTTTAGCTCGGAACTCGTCGCGTAATCTGCATAATCCACTGTCACTACAAAAACTATACAATAATAACACATCAACAAACACTATTGAATCCTCATATAAGACACTATCGCCCCCCACACTCAAGACTCTAGTCACATTTTACAAAACCACCATCGATTAATTGCACCACCAGCCACCTTCAACTACCACCTTCACAACTTTCCGTACACACAAATGCTGCGATCATTCTGTTTCTTTTTCATCCAACAAATATATTAAATATTTAAACTCAGACCCTTGTTTCAGCTGCTCACACACATCAGAAATATAACTTCACACCACAGCAAGACTATCCTCACACAAACCAAACTTCTCTACAGTACTAACGTTTACTTTCAAAACACCTACTTTTACACACACCTGTAAGCCAAATCTCTCTACCAATCCTCATAAACTCTCATATAATATATACTAATTATTATATATATAATATATATAATATATGATAATAAATAATATAATATATAAATATATAATAATACTAATAAATAAATATAGATACTAATATATAAAATATAGTATACAAATATAATATATATAATATATATATATATATATTACTATATATATATATATATAATATATAAATATATAATATATATATATAGCTAATATAAATCAATTATATATAAAATATATAATATATATATATAATATCTAATATAAATATATATATATATAAAAACTATATATATAATATATAATACTATATAATAATATATATTAAATAATAAATAAATATAATAAATATATAAAATAATAATATATAAATATAACAAAAATACTAATTACCTATATATAAAATACTACTATACAATAAATATAAATAATATATTAATCCTTATATAATATATAACAAAATACAATACATATATACACTATATATATATGACATAATATAATAATATAATATAAATACAATATATATATAATATATATTAATATATGCATATAAATTACTCATTTGTAGTATAATAATATACATATAAATATACTTATATTAATAATTATAATATATATATATAGAATAAAATATACATATATATAATATATATAGATATAATATAAATATATAATAATAAGATATATATATTAATTAATAATAATAAATATAATATATATCATATATATTATAATAAATATATATATATAATATATATAATAAAAATAAATATATATATTATATATATATAAATATATATTAAAAAAAAATACATAATATATAATATATATAAAAATAATAGATAAATATATATATATATATATATAATAAATATAAAATATATATAATAGAAATATATTAATAAATAATATATATATATATAAAATTATTATCATAATATATATATAATCTGACTACCACAACAATACACTAAACATATACATCAAGAAACCACCTTATACCTGAAAATACCTAAACCACAGCTATACAAAACTAAAAAATATACAAAAAAAAAAAAAAACTAAAACTTATCTTAAAACTCACCACTCAATTAACCCAATACTATATATATATACAACTTAATAAAAAGTAAAAATAACAATACATAGAATATATAGTACTAAACACCCAAATAAAAACCCATATAAAATATAAAACTAATAATATTAAAATAAAAAATATATAAAATATAATAATATAAAAACAGAAAAAATAAAAATAATAGCATAAATAAGAAAAAGAAATAAAAAAACTAATATTACAATAGCCCCTGGGCATACAACTAAAAAACTATAAATATTATAATAACATATATATATTATAAATATAAATAAATATATATATATATAATAGATATAAAATATATATATATATACAAATATATATATATATAAATATATATATAAATATAGACATATATATAATATATATATATATTATATATATATATATTATAAATTATATATAGAAGATATATATATAAATAATATAAAATATTAAATCTTACGATTATATTAAATATATATATATTAATAATAATAA
The DNA here is from genome assembly GCA_015478945.1 of Trachelipus rathkii. Classification (NCBI taxonomy): domain Eukaryota; kingdom Metazoa; phylum Arthropoda; class Malacostraca; order Isopoda; family Trachelipodidae; genus Trachelipus; species Trachelipus rathkii. The sequence continues at coordinate 4,753 of JABUQX010102024.1, read as the reverse complement.
TATTCTAAATGTAGAAGATAAAAATAAAGAAATTTTAATAAATAACAATAAATATATAATACTATACTATAAATAAAATAAAAAGATAAAATATACAATAGATTAATACCGATCATACCCCCATACAATAAAATAAATAAATTATATAATAAAAAAAAACAAAATCAACTATAATGACGAATACCGTATACCCAATAATGCTAAATTATTATAAATTATGTAATATAATAACTAAAAAATAATATATAACAAAATATATAAATAAATAATAATAAAATATATAATAAATAATAAATATATATAATATACAGGGGTGTCTCCAATACGAATGATCCATAAGAACTATCGTTAAGCGTATTAATTATGAACATAGTGACAAGTTTAAAGACTTGAATTACAGAACATCATGTATTTAAAGAATCATGTTCGTAAATGTTCAAAATGAAGGACCGCCACTGATCCAGACACATGATAACTCGAACAATGATGTCGCAAAAACGACACGAAACAGTCATTGAGATGTCGCGACTTTGTCTCGATTTCCAATTTCAATGCATTTATTAGTTCTTCGGTTTTGAGACGATAAATTCCGTCCATGAACATATCCCCTAAAAAGAAGTCCATTGGCGTGAGATCTGGGGAACCGAGCAGGGTATTCAATACTACCCTTCGTCCAATCCATATGATTGGAAATGATGCATTGAGGTGAGCTTTTACCATCGCGATGTAGTGGGGAGGTGCTCCATCTTTCTGAAAGTAAATCACGTCGTTATCACCAAATATCTTGTCAATGTGTGGACCGACCGACCCTGCAGCAAGGTTAGGTACTTGTCCCCATCGACCGCTCCGTTAAAAAAACAGTCCTATGATGCTTCAATGCTGAAATCCACAACCACACAGTTAACCCCTGTAGTGTAATTAAATGGTTTTATCTTAAACATGTGGAATTTAACATTACCCCAGTAGGTTACAATAAAACTATGGCAGATTAAATTGAGCCATTTAATTAAGGAATAGGCCTCATCGCTCACAGAACAATTTAGATAGTGGAAACCACATATTCTTCTGCACATTTAGCCAATGTGACCATTACACAAATGAAAGATACTCCAGGTCCATGATCGTCGCTTCATTTGAAGAAGCTTGGAGTAGATAACTATGAAGTAATAAGTGCATTTCAGACCGTAAACACTATTCAAGATCAATGGACGCTATGTTTTGGACTGTGTGTCATCCCGAAAGCTAGTTTGTCCGTAAGAATCTCCCTGTACCTGCATCGCGCAGGGAAAAGTTTTTTCCGATGCTACCCGCTCTTCTTTGAAGAAGTTGGCCTGGACCTGTCCGTGTCGTACCAGACTTTTACTGCTTCCGAATGATGTAGAACGTTAACATCTGCGTTCAAATTTCTCTCTGATGCAGGGCAATGATCCGGTGCGTTGGTGGCAGTTTATCGAACTCCCTTCTGAACCGTCTTTGAACTTCCGTGCGTTTCCGGTGGTCCAATAGCATTAAGGACAAACTTTCTCTATTTCAAAGCAAAGTGACTCTTGCCATTCTTTACAGTATTACACCTACTGAGAGGACGATTTTTTCCTTTAATAATAATATTAATAATAATTTGCAGGGTAACATAAGATATAAAATTAATTTTTGTCTTGAAAATATATTTTAGGAAATGTCAGTGTAAAAATAAAATGAGGATCAGTTTCCACTTTAAAAATCAGGGTTGGAACGAAAAATATCAGATGATTTAAATCAAATGATTTTTTCACTTTTTTTTTCTACAAAAAAAAATCATGATTTTGTCGATTTTTTTGAGTTTTAATTTTTTTTTTTATATTTTTTAGTCAAATTTTTTTTTTTTTTTTAATTACTAATTAATCCCAATTAATGATAAGTATTTTTCATTTATATAATAAGTTAATTCATCAACATAATTTCAAATCCATATTAATAAAGAAATAAATAAAATTAGAGCTTTCAGAACTATTGTACTTCTCTACTAAGCTAATAAAATCAATATACAGTATATATATATATAATTTAAATAACTTAGTCTAACTAAAATGTTAATAATATAATTTACTTAAACTTAATATTAATAAAATAATAATTAGTATTAAAAATTAACTTAAAAATAATAATAATTAAAAAAGCTATATATGCCAAAAAAAATTAAAAAAAATAAAAAATTTATTTTTAAATAAAGAAATTAAGAAAATTCACCAACTCTGTTTAAAATTATTATTCATTTGTAATTAAGTGTCTAACTTCTCAAGCCAAATTACAACATGGAGCCTAAAAATAAATTAATAGAAAAGCCTATAATATCTTATAAGAAAATAATTATATTTGTTATTATATTCTTAAAAAATATAATTATATTTGCAAAGTATAACTTTTTCACCTCATTGTACCCTTCATATACATCTTTAATTACCTATGTTGTAACTTTATTTTATTTTAATAAAGAAGAAATGATAAATGAAAAATGCGAGAAAGAAGCTCTTATACCTCATTTATATCTTGATTCGAGAAAGGTTTAAAACTTTTCATACATCTCTCTTCATCATCTCTCTCTCTCTCTCATCCCTTCTCTCTCTCATCATCTCCATCTCATATCTCTATCTCTCTCTCTCATCTACTCTCTCTCTCTCTCTCTCTCATCTCACTCTCCTACTCCTCTACTCTCACATAGAAAGTATATGTGATAATTGATACTGATCATTAGGCTCAATTAATTCTTTGCTGACACAAAGCTACTGGGTAAAAAAATTTTAAATCAATATTTATATAATCAACACAATTATTTTATTTATATTCAATATATTAAGTAGTTCCATAATAAATTCAACTTGCCAATATCCATTGATTTAGGAATGACACCTAGGGAAAAAATAATATATACACACACACACAAAAAAAAAAAAAACACAGAAAAACATATGTATAAAAACAATTTAAGAATTTATATAATAACTAACATATAACTAATAATAAAATAAAAATATAAAAATAATATCATAACATAAAAAACTAACTAAATATCAATCAATATATATCATATAATACAATACTATCCTACTATATATACTATAATACTATATATAACTTGATTTTGTTGTGTTGTTGTGGCTGTTTTAAGTTAACTATTTTTATAAATTGTTGTTTAAATATTTAATTAATTATAATTATGATTATTATTATTATACTATTATAGAAATACAAATAAATTTTTATTAAAATAATATTAATTATTATTAATCACTGTGAAACAAAAAAAATTTTTTTTTTGCTTCCATGGAAATATTTATATCGAATTTATAGAATATATCGGAAGTGTTAATGGAGAGAAACTTAATTTATTCTTTTTTCAGGGGGAAATGGACAAAAATTAAAGATTTGATTTCCCAGATTGGACTTCTGAGTTTTGAGCATACAGGTGGTTCCATATTTCTCCTATAACAAAAATCTTTTTTAATGCATATTTAATATAGTAAAAATATCTTTATTCTTTTTAAGCGCGAGCAACTACCATTATAATAGTACTTTATTTTTTTTCTATTTTCAGAGCACTAATGAGTACTGTCACGGATGAGCTGTTTGAATAACTCCCAATGTATTTCTACACAGATAGAATAATCTATTTTCAAAGTCCCAAAGAAGAAAATACTACACGTGAACGGCAAGCATATCTGGCATACTTTGGAATGAAACTCGTAGACCAAGATAAGTCTTGGGCTCCCCATAAATGGTCTGTAAAACGTGTGGCGAAAATCTACGTCAGTGGAAAATGGACGAAGAAAAGGTTTAAAATTTGTGTGCCTATGATATGGCGGGAGCCAAAGAAATCACCACAGTTACTGTTATTTTTTTGTTTGGTTAATGGAAAGGTATCAAATCGATACAAAGAAATTAGTAAATTTGATATCCGAAATTTGAACAGCAAGCGAGCCTATATCCACACTCGACTCGATGTCCCCATCCACAGTGTTCACAATACAACTCCCAGAACCTAGCATTGAAATCTAGATGAAGAAGTAAATCCAGATTGGTGTGCATACGTGAAGATAAGTAGGTGAGATTGAATAAATGAGAATAACTTACTACACAGCAACAGTTCCCAGGAGAGAAAATCAATGATTTAGTACGAGAAGTTAAGTCTATCCAAGCAAGATTCTGAGCTGGTTTTAAGCATTTAGACTAGTGAAAAGAAGCTGTACGTCAAGGAACCGAATGTAAAAAAATAACCCTTATTTCGAAAAGAGGGTAAAGTACTTCTATCCATAATAATTCATTGAAGAAAGAAGAACCTAAGTATACTGTAGGAACATCCCTGAACTCCTACTCAAATGGGGTTACCTAAATAACGACCAGAAGATGGCGATGTTTATGGGATAGTCAACGAGAGCTTGAAGTGGTGTTTATGATTTTACAATGGCGAATAGTATGCATCGATAATCAATAAGGTCACTCAACAAAACTGAAAGAGGAATATGAAAATAATTAAAGATATGATACTTGCAGAAAAGACTGAGATATAAATGAACACCGGATCAATATGGTTAGATGAAGATGACGTCAACAATACTATACTTGGGCAGCAAAGCGGATATACTAAGAATACCCTAGTTTCATATGCCTTGAAATGGAAAAAAGTAGGGCTAAAGAAAGACCAACAATGGGAAAAAGTTAAATGTATAGCCATGCTAGGAAAAGTATAGACAATGTAGAAGTGCCATCAAATATCATT
>JABUQX010102023.1:15000-60000 GCA_015478945.1 Trachelipus rathkii | reverse complement strand
GCCAAACTGAGTGTCCATCTTTTTCAAGCCTTTGCTAAGCCTCCCCTGAACCCCGAATAGCCCTAATATGGGTGTCTACCCCTAGGTAATAAGTTATGAGGAATCGATTGGTGTATAATTACAAATCTGCTAGAGTGCTTCCTACTATGAGTTAGTATTTTATAACACTTATAAGCACTTACACTCTCGCATAGACACTTAGCATTAAACCATATACACTTACACTCACACACACCACACACACACACACACACACACACACACACACACACACACACACACACACACACACACACACACACACACACACACACACACACACACAACACATACACTCACACTCACACACTCGATATTTTGACGCCTCAGCATTAATGCCTCAGCAATGATGCCTCAGCATTAATGCCGCAGCATTGATGCCTCAGCATTAATGCCTCAGCATTGATGCCTCAGCATTAATGCCTCAGCATTGATGCCTCAACTTTGAAGGTTCATCTTTGATGACTCATCTTTGATGACGTCATCTTTGATACCATCTATATTGATGATTCATCTTTGATGAAATCACCTTTGATGGCTCATCTCTTCCCACATCATAGAACAGAGTTAATATTAATGCCCCAAGTTCATAAGCTGCCCACCAGGGCGCAGTGGGCCCTCGCGTGAGGCTTGACAACCCCGCACCCGCAGTGCGACCCGCCGGCGTTCCCCGCCCTGACCGCGATGCGCACGCAGGCGCCAATTTCCGCGTACCTTCGCCGCGCGTGCGTCCGCAGACGCAATATTCCCGCGCGAACTTTTCAAATATACTATAAGTCATTCATTTTTATTTCATACTTTAACATTTTTATTAAAAACATTTTCAAAAATACTATGAGTCATTCATTTTACTACAATTGCTACGAAATTTTATTAAAAACATTTTCGCGAACCTAAAACTGCTGTAACTCATTACAGACCTATTATTTAACTCATATTTATTAACATTATTTTTACTTAATACGTTTTACTTAATACTTTTAATTTATAAATTTTTAAAAATGTATGTAAGAAGAAAAAAATTCAGAGTGTCTGATGATATAAAAACATTTTATTTTACTACAATTGTACGAAATTTTATTAAAAACATATACTTACATACCTTAAAAGCAGTAAAGCCCAGTAAAAACAATAGAGTGTTATTACCTAAACAACCTAGGGGATTAGATTGCCTTTGTTGTACTGCTTACTGCTTGAACTCATGGTTTTACGCTTAACGTTTCTGCTTTACTCTTTACTCATGTTTTACTGCTTTAACTCATGTTTTACTGCTTTAACTCTCTGCTTTACTGTTTTAACTCTCTGCTTTACTGCTTTAACTCATATATTTATTAACATGTTATGTTTTCTTTTATATTTTTATTTGTTTTAATACTTTTATTTATTATTTACTATTTTTATTTTTGTTTAAATACTTTTTATTTTTAAGTTGTAATGTAAGAATAAAAAAATTCAGAGTGTCTGATATATAAACATTTATTTAATAAAATTGTACGAAATTTTATTAATAAACATATACGTTACATAACCTTAAAGCAGTTAAAGCAGTAAACAATAGAGGTGTTATTACCTAACACCTAAGGGATTATATGCCTTCAAATCGTTTTTACTGCTTTACTGCTTTAACTTTCTGCTTTACTGGCTTTAACTCATGTTTTACTGCTTTAATTCATGTTTTACTGCTTTAACTTGCTTTACTCTTTAACTTCTGCTTTACTGCTTAACTTTCGCTTTACTGTTTTAACTCATATGTTTTACTACTTTAGCTCATATATTTATTAACATTATGTTTTTTATTTTATTTTAATACTTTTTATTTATTTTTATTATTATTATTTTTATTTATTTTTATTATTATTTTATTATTTTTATTATCTTATTTTTATTTTTATTTTTATACGTAGTGTAACATTATGTTTTTTATTTTATTTTGTTTTAATACTTTTTATTTATTTTATTATTATTTTTATTTTTATTATTATTTTATTATTTTTATTATCTTATTTTTATTTTTATACGTAGTGTTATTTACTTCATGCCTATTGTATTATTATTTAGAACACACACACACACACACACACACACACACACACACACACACACACACACACATTTCACTCATGACACTTATACCACACATTACTATGACACTTACTACAACACATTCACTATGGACACTTATACACACCATTCACGTAGACACTTATACACACATTCACTATGACATTATACACACATTCCTATGACACTATACATTTGCCATTAGAACACTGTACATTTACACTTTACACTCACACACAGATTTACTTACACACGCAGATTTACTTACACTCACACAGATTTACTTACACACTCACACACACACACACACACACAGATTTACTTACACTCACACAGATTTACTTACACTCACACACAGATTGAACTTACACACTCACATTTAGATTTTACTTACCACTCACACAGATTACTTACACTCACACACAGATTTACTTACACTCACACAGATTACTTACACTCACACACAGATTTACTTACAACTCAGCACAGGTACTTACACTCCACACACCAGATTTACTTACACCACACGCCACCACTCACTTACACAATAACGTATAATTTATAAAAACATTTTATGTTTAATTAAAACACGTACATTTATATTAATCATTCAAATATAAACTAAAATATTTCAAAGTTTCTTAAAAATTCTATAATAAATCAATCATTATCTTTGAACAAAGAATTTATTATTAACTGTTAATACTTTTTGTTTATAAATTTTATAACTATCAAGTTTAAAATAACTGTTACTACAATTTTATGAAATTTTATTAAAAAACATATATTTTACGTACCTTAAAGCAAGAAATCAGTAAATCAGCAAGGTTAGCCCCTAGCACCCCTCTACACCAAGCTATGTCACGTTTTGTTCTAGTGACTTACTGCTTTACATCATCTTTAGCCATGTAATAAGTATAAAAAATAACAAAAATAAGTTCTTCGCTGCAACATATCATGTATTTTATTAAAATCTTTCCTAAGTTCTTATTTAAAAATAAAACAATATTCACCTTACATTTTATATTATTCATTCAATGTTAACTAAAAAATATTTCAAAGTTTTTAAATAATTTGGGATTTCGTATTATTATTATTATTATCTATGTACATTGACAATCCATCACGAGAAAACACAACAACCCGCCAATCCTTACAGATACGAAACTGACCTGACCTCTCTCTGGAAAAATGTGTTGAAATAACTACCTTAGGTCTAAATTTAGGATAACCTTTTGTACCCGGGGCGATTTAGGCCTATTCCCGGTCAAAATATATTTCAAACTGACCTTTTTCTGTAAAAAGGTGTGCAATAACTACGGTTTAGGCCTAAAATTTAGTATAAAATTTAGGATAAACCTTTTTGTATCCCAGCTGATTTAAGCCTAATACTAGGTCAAAAGGTAATAGTATGGACAAGAATCGAGAATCAATTTATTATTATTTTATAAATATATTCAAACTGAAACATGCTGGAACGGTAAGATCCTTTAAGCAGGTAAGAAGGAAATGTTTACCTTTCTTGTGAGTGGACGGAGTAATCCTTATCTCTATATGACCTCGTATGTGATTGGTCGAGAATTATTTTATCGCTTTTAGGTATGAAAAACATGTTTTTTCATATCCTGAACCTGGGTTTCGTTCATTTAAACTCTTAACATACATGTTAAATATTTATTTAAGAAAGTAAAAATAAGGATAATAAAAACTTTACTATATAATTAGAATTTTAATAATCATTATCTTACAGTAATTTATATATATATATATATATATATATATATATAATGTTTATGATTATACATTTTTGTCAGGCATACAGTATAGGTAATCTAATAAATAGTTAGTGGCTACATATAAGCTAAAATTAAATAATTTATACAATGATTTTATATAAGGTTCACATTAAATATAATACAGGAATATTATTATATATATAACACTTCCACATACATTTTACACATAATGTTTATGATTATTTTATATTAAAATTCTCCAAATCTTTGCAGATATGCCAATCATTTATATCATTATCGATGATATAGTTTCGTGTCTCAGTAATACCTTCAGTTAACACATACGTAAAAAGTTCCCGCTCAGATATCATAGTATATTTACATTCTGGGTCACCTGCATAAATACTTTCTTGCCATTGTTTTCTAAGTAGATAAATGAATTTCTGTACGTCTATAGAACTTAGGAAGCGGTCGATGATAACCGTAGGATCATCGATCAGGGTTTTCTTAAATGCGTAGTATTCTTGGTATAACATGTAATGAACTACGTTTACGTAATTAGATAACACATATGTCTTCTTCAGCTGTATTAACATGCGCTTACGTACCTCTAACATATATTTCATCTGCGCTAGGCCTGAAATGTAGAATCCAAATGATGTAGGTTCAAATACTGATGTTTCATTATTTCTCTCCCATAGAGGTATCTAACTTCCAAACTGAAACGGTAATGTGTTATTTTTAAATAAGAACTTAGAAAGATTTTAATAAAATACATGATATGTTAGCAGCGAAGAACTTATTTTGTTATTTTTATACTTATTACATGGGTAAAGATGATGTAAAGCAGTAAGTCACTAGAACAAAACGTGACATAGCTTGGTGTAGAGGGGTGCTAGGGGCTAACCTTGCTGATTTACTGATTTATTGCTTTAAGGTACGTAAAATATATGTTTTATAAAATTTCATAAAATTTTAGTAAAAGTTATTTTAAAACTTGATAGTTATAAAATTTATAAACCAAAAGTATTAACAGTATAATAAATTCTTTTTTCAAAGATAATGATTGATTATTTATAGAAGTTTTAAGAAACTTTGAAATAATTTTAGTAATATTTGAATGAGTAAATATTAAATGACGTGTTAATTAAACATAAAATGTTTTAATTCAAATTATCGTGATATGTGTAAGTGAAGTTGGGCTGTGTGTAAGTAAATCTGTGTGTGAGTGTAAGTAAATCTGTGTGAGTGTAAGTAAATCTGTGTGTGAGTGTAAGTAAATCTGTGTGAGTGTAAGTAAATCTGTGTGTGAGTGTAAGTAAATCTGTGTGAGTGTAAGTAAAATCTATGTGAGTGTAGTAAAATCTGGTGTGAGTGTAAGGCAAATCTGTGTGAGGTAAGGTTAAATCTGTGTGTGGTGTGTGTGAGTGTGTAAGTAAATCTGTGTTGAGTGTAAGTAAATCTGCGGGTGTAAGTAAATCTGTGTGTGTGTGAGTGTAAGTGTTAAAGGTAAGTGGTCTATGGGAAAATGTAAGTGTCATAGTGAATGGTGTATAAGTGTCATAGTGAATGTGTGATAAGTGTCATAGTGAATGTGTGTATAAGTTTCATAGTGAATGTGTGATAAAGTGTCATAAGTTGAATGTGTGTGTGTGTGTGTGTGTGTGCGTGTTGTGTGGTGGGTTCTAAATAATAATAACAATAGGCATGAAGTAAATAACATTAAGTATAATAATAAAAAATAAAAATAAAAAATAATAAAAGTAAAATAATATAAAATAAAATAAAAAGAATTCACCACGCAACAAAGTATTTCAACAAAATAATATGTTAATTATAATGTTACAAAAGTAAAATTAGAAAAATAAAAATAAAACAAATAAAAATAAAATAATAATAAAAATAAAATAAAAAGAATAAAAAGAATAAAAATAAAAAGTATTAAAACAAAATAAAAGAAAACATAATGTTAATAAATATATGAGTTAAAGCAGTAAAACATATGAGTTAAAGCAGTAAAGCAGAAAGTTAAAGCAGTAAAGCAGAAAGTTAAAGCAGTAAAGCAGAAAGTTAAAGCAGTAAAGCAGAAAGTTAAAGCAGTAAAACAGGAGTTAAAGCAGTAAAGCAGAGAGTTAAAGCAGTAAAGCAGTAAAACAAAAGCATACTAATCCCCTAGGTGTTAGGTAATAACACCTCTTTTGTTTTACTGCTTTACTGCTTTAAGGTATGTAAAGTATATGTTTTTAGTAAAATTTCGTACAATTGTAGTAAAATAAAATGATTATATATCAGACACTCTGAATTTTTTCTTCTTACATACAATTTTTAAAAATTTATAAATTAAAAAGTATAAGTAAAAAGTATTAAACAAAATAAAAAATATAAAAGAAAACATAATGTTAATAAATATATGAGTTAAAGCAGTAAAGCAGAGAGTTAAAACAGTAAAGCAGAGAGTTAAAACAGTAAAGCAGAGAGTTAAAGCAGTAGTGTTTTTTTAAACATGAGTAAAGCAGTAAAGCAGAAAGTTAAAGCAGTAAACACATGAGTTAAAGCAGTAAAAGCAGTAAAACAAAGGCATACTAATCCCCTAGGTGTTAGGAATAAACACCTCCTATTGTTTTACTGCTTACTGCTTTAACTCATAAAGTATATGTTTTAAATAAAATTTCGTACAATTTAGTAAAAAAAATGTTTATATATCAAGACAACTCTGAATTGTTTTCTTCTTACATACAATTTAAAAAATTATAAATTAAAAAGTATTAAGTAAAAAGTATTAAGTAAAAAATAATGTTAATAAATATGTGTTAAATAATAGGTCTGTAATGAGTTACAGTTTTAGGTTCGCGAAAATGTTTTTAATAAAATTTCGTACAATTGTAGTAAAAATGAATGACTCATAGTATATTTGAAAAGAAATTCTTTGAAATGTTTAATTATGAAATAAAAATGAATGACTATATAGTATATATATTTTTCATTCGCGGCGGGAATATTGCGTCTGCGACGCACGCGCGGCGGTACGCGGAAATATTGGCCTGCGGCGCACGCGCGGGCGGAACGCGGCGGGTCGCACCTGCGGGTGCGGGGTTGTCAGCCTTCACGCGGAGGGCGCACACTGCGCCCTGGTGGGCAGCTTATGAACTTGGGAAGACATTAATATTAACTCTGTTCTATGATGTGGGAAGAGATGAGCCATCAAAGGTGATTTCATCAAAGATGAATCATCAATATAGATGGTATCAAAGATGACGTCATCAAAGATGAGTCATCAAAGATGAACCTTCAAAGTTGAGGCATCAAAGTTGCTGAGGCATTTATGATGGAGCATCAATGCTGAGGCATTAATGCTGAGGCGTCAAAATATCGAGTAATGCTGAGGCATCAATGCTGAGGCATTAATGCTGAGGCGTCAAAATATCGAGTGTGTGAGTGTAAGGTAAGTGGTATCTGGTGTGTGTGTGTGTGTGTTGTGTGTGTGTGTGTGTGTGTGTGGTGGTGTTGGTGTGAGTGTTAAGTGTATATGTTTTAATGTTAAGTGTCTATGGAGTAGTGATAGAGTGCTTATAGAGTGTTAAAAAATACTTAACCATAGTAGGAAGCATTCTAGCAGATTGTAATATACCCAACCGATTCCTCATACCTTATTACCTAGGGTAGACACCCATATTAGGCTATTCGGGGTTCAGGGGAGGCTAGAAAAGGCTGGAAAAAAGTGGCACTCAGTTGGCACTATGGCATCATTGGCACTAGGTGACTCACTTGCACTCATTGGCACTCACGTGGCACTCATTGGCACTCATGGCACTCACTTGCACTCACTGGCACTCACCTTGGCCACCATCATAATACTCATAGAAACACAATAGAACATCACTAGATACTCCTTACGTTGATTGGGAACCATCAAAGCCATCAAGTTAGCTGGGTCAAAAATGAACCATCTATATGTAAGGGTCAAAGGGCTAAATAGGTCATGCAAACAGTTAAACATCAAAACGGCTAAGTCCCTAAAGGAAGGAACAAAAAATTACGGGGGTCAAATTTGAAACCCACGTATATATGGCAGGGTAAAAAGCCGAGAATATCATGGTCAACAAAGGTAAAGACATCAAAAAATAGGCTAAGCCCCTAAAGGAAGATCAAAAAATTACCGTGGGCCAAAATGGACCCATGGAAGACCAAAGGGTAGCCAAAAAATTACCGTGGGTCAAAATTGACCCATGTAAGACCAAAAGGAAGCCAAAAAATTACCGTGGGCCAAAATTGACCCACGGATGACCAAAAATTACCGTGGGCCTAAATTGACCCATGGAAGAAGGTCAAGGCCTAAGATTCATGGTCAAACAAGGTAACGACATCAAAAAAAGGCTAAGCCCCTAAAGGTTACCCAAAAATACGGGGCCAAAAATGGCCCACGTCGAAAAAATTAGGGCGTAAAATAGGGGGTAAACTACAACGGTGCTGACGCAACCGTTGTAACGTATTAACCACCCCTATTAGACGCCCCCTAATTTTTTATCGACCGTGGCGCCATTTTTGCCCACGGATAATTGGGGTAACCTTTAGGGGCTAGCCCTTTTTGAGTGTCGTACCTTTTTTGACCTTTTCTGACCGCGACCTTTCTTAGCTCGAATTTTTACCTGACCTTGACTTTTTTTACCTTAACTTTTTTGGGCTTGACCTTTTTTTCGACCAACCCTTTGCTCCAATGGGTCAATTTTGGCCCAAATTTTTACCTACCCTTGTCCTTTTAGGGGAAGTCGATTTTTTGAGAACCCTAAATTTTTGAGAACCCTGATTTTTGGAGAACCCTAATTTTTTGAGAACCCTAATTTTTTTGAGAACCCTAAGTTTTTTTGGCAACCCTAATTTTTTGGCAACCCCAATTTTTTTCGGCAACCCTATTTTTTGCATATATATATAATAGATATATATTAGATATATATATATATATATATTATATAGATATATATATATATATAGATATATATATATATATATATATATATAATAATTAATATATATATATATATTATATATATATAGTATATATATATATATAATATATATATATAGATATATATATATATATATATATATATATATATATATTATGGCCCAAAAAGCAGGGTGCCGAAAAAAATTGGCGTTGCCAAAAAATTAGGTTAGCCAAAAAAATTAGGGTTCTCAAAAAATAGGGGTTCAAAAAAATTAGGTTCTCAAAAAATCAGGTTCTCAAAAAATTAGGGTTCTCAAAAAATCGACTTCCCCTAAAAGGACAAGGGTAGGTAAAAAATTTGGGCCAAAAATTGACCCATGGAAGACCAAAGGGTGGTCGAAAAAAAAGGTCAAGGCCAAAAAGTGTAAAACGCCAAAAAGCGTCAGGTCAGGTAAAATTTGAGCTCAAGAAAGTCGCGTTCAGAAAAAGTCAAAAAAGGTTAACGAATCAAAAGGGCTAAGCCCCTAAAGGTTACCCAAAAATTACCGTGGGCAAAAATGGCACGGTCGAAAAATAGGGGGCGTAAAATAGGGGGTAATACGTACAACGGTTGCCGTCAGCAACCGTTGTACGTATTACCCCCCTATTTTACGCCCCCTAATTTTTTCGACCGTGGGCCATTTTCCCACGGTAATTTTTGAGGTAACCTTTAGGGCTTAGCCCTTTTTGATGTCGTTACCTTGTTTGACCATGATATTTGGCCTTGACCTTGCCAGTAGACCATGGTCAAAACAAGGTAACGAACATCAAAAAGCAAGCCCCTAAAGGTTACCCAAAAATTTACCGTGGGCAAAAATGGCCACGGTCGAAAAAATTAGGGGCGCAAAATAGGGGGGTAATACGTACGGTTGCTACGCAACCGTCTGGCGCACCCTTTCTTCGAAAGGGTGCTAAAAATTAGGGGTGCCGAAAAATTAGGTGGGCCAAAAATCAAAGCGTTATGCCGAAAAAAAAGATGGGTTGCCAAAAAATTAGTTGCCAAAAAAATAGGTTCTCAAAAAAATTAGGCGTTCTCCAAAAAAATTAGGGTTCTCAAAAAATCAGGGTTCTCAAAAAATTAGGGTTCTCAAAAAAATCGACTTCCCCTAAAAGGACAAGGGTAGGTAAAAATTTGGGCCAAAAATTGACCCATGGAAGACCAAAGGGTTGTTCGAAAAAAAGGTCAAGGCCCCAAAAAGGGAAACGCCAAAAAAGGTCAAGGTCAGGTAAAAATTCGAGCTCAAAGAAAGGTCGCGCCGTCAAAAGGTCAAAAAAGGCGCGTCATTTTGCTGCAATTGGCTCTGTTAACTACTTATATATATATATATATAATATATATATTATATAATAAATTATAATATATATATATATATATATATATATTGTTATGTTTCTTGAAAATATATATATATAATATATATATATATATATATTATATAATATATGTAATAATAATATATATAATTAATATATATAGATATATATATATATATATAATATATATATATATATATATATATATATATAATATAATAATATATATAATATATATATATATAAATATTTTAAAAAATATATAATATATAATATATATATAAATATATATATATATATATATAATATATATATATATATATATATTATGATATATATAGATATTATATGATATATATAATATATATATATATATATATAGTATTGGTTAACAGGTGAGGGTTCGAGTTTTAATTCTCGCGGTTCTAGTGATCGTATCCATTTCAGAATATGCTATCCTTATAGCTGTGGTGCTTACAACGCGGATCTAGTTTCACATCGCTGCCACCCCCGTAGGGATTATTTTTATTCAAGAAAACGGGACCAAAATCCTGTCCATAGGCTACTTATATATATATATATATATATATTATATATATATATATATATATATATAATATATATATATATTATAATATATATATATATATATATATAATATATATTATATATATATATATATATTATTTATAAATATATATAAATATATATATAAATATATATATATAATATATATATATATATATATTATATATATATATATATATATATATATATATATATAATATATATATATATATATATATTATATATATATATATATATATAGTATATTATATATATAATAATATATGTATATATATATATTAAATATATATATAGTATATATATATAAATATATATATATATATATATATATATTATATATTATATATATATATATATATATATATATATATAATAATAGATATAATAATATATATATATATTCTACATACACATCAAAGCAAAATAAATAATTTCCACAGAGTGCAGTAAAGAAACAGTATGAAGGGAATCATTCTGAAGTGTGAATATCACAATAAGAAATCGAATCTGAATGATAAAACCAACTCCTGAGAAATTTGCTAAACTGACAACTTCCAATTTGCATCCTTTGTAGCACAGCAGGAATGAAAGAGTACACAAACAAGTTATAAAAGACTCGGCCCAAATCTTACATTTAGAAGTCTTCGTCCACCGGTGGCAGGATCTTTATTCTTATAATTAAATTTCTAATTAGTTATCACTGTTATACGAACAATTCTATTTAATTAGGCCTTTGAAATCATTTTGCTTTAATATCGTATATAACTTAAAGAGTAGTTTCATATAAGTTTTGGTGAATAAATTGTAAAGATATTCCTTTATTTCTACTGAAAATTTCTTTAAAAATCTTGTATTATTTTAATTTTCAAAATGATGTGATACTATAAATTAAGCATCTTAATTCGGCCATAAACAGCTTGCAGCAAGTCATTTTATTTAATGATGTAAGAGATATTTTCTCTGAACATGCTGTAATTTACTATGTATAAGTATATAAGATTTTATGGTTGGCAAATATTCATTAAAATATTAAAAAATTGATTACTTAAAGGACAGTTTAATGGTTAGAACTATAAGAAAAATAGTGAAAATTGAAAATCGTACTCTAATAATTACTTTATTATTACAATTCATCCAGTTCTTATGAATTCTTAGAGTAGATTTAATAGGTCGTGTTATAAAACTTCGGTTCGAAGCACTTTTCTGTGTAACCAATCGCTTGACATATTGGTCCCAATATAAATTGCTGAATTTGAGTAACTATTTCAGAGAAAAACCTTCAACATTTTAATATGTACTATTATAGATAAAAGTTTTAGGTTTATTCCCTCTTAGTTTCTCTAAGCCATCTCTAAAGTTAAAATATCTCAATGTAGATTTTTTTCACATTATCTAAGTAAAATAGGGGTGAAAATTGTATAAATTGAAAAGTCTCTAATTTTTTTAATGTTCGTCCAATTTTTATGAAATTTTTAGAGTATATTGAATTGGACAAGTTACATATCTTTTGCTTAGAACATTTTTCTAAATGCCTAGCAATTTGACCTCTTGGAACGACATTGTGCCCCTTCAAATTGAACAGGGCAACACCAGAGGTCAAATGATTTAGTATGTAGGATAATATCTAAATGAAAGTTCTGTAACTCGTTAAATTTTATTTACTTTGATAATTCTATTTAAAAAACTCGAAAGAATATAAAAAAAAGTTAGAGCAAACTTTAACTTTTGGCAATAAAATTCTACTTTCTGCCAGAAAAATTGTAAAAAAAAAAAATTATGAAGAGATTTTCTTACTTTTGAATGCTGTCTAAAGGAGGTATATACCTAATACATTTGTTGGTACATTTCTTGAACTCGCTTAATTATATATACACCGAAAATTTGATAAAAAGCAGATGAACAGTTTAAAAATTTGAGCAAATTTTCAGTGTTGACGATTTTTTGAGTTTTAACAAATGGATTTCTAAAAGTTGCGATATTTACTGTTTAATTAATAAAACAAAATATTCTTAATCACATCACATTGTTAATTGCAGTAATTTACCCATTTTTAAAATATTTCGGAAAGAATATTGCTATGACTAAATATATTAATTACCAAAAGTTTAAGATTCACAAAATGTCTAGCAAAAATAGAGGCATTTCAGCTTTTCAGGTGAAAGTCTATTTCTTTTTGACTTGTAGATGTTGCCAGCTTGGTTAAACATATTCTCACTGGAAACACTAGAACTAGATGGAGAAACATTGGAATTTTTATGCAAGGTCTGGAAGATACGATGTTTTTTAAGATTCTTAAATTTAAGATGTTTAATAAATTAGTAGAGTAGGAATGTTTAAATTCTTTTATAGTGGAAAGGAATGTTATTTTATAAACTTATTGACAGGTAATTTTAAAATTGGGATAATTGATATGAAGACTTCTCCGGCAGTAGCAAAAAATTTCAGGCCGGAATATCATCAGGCTTTCGGCCAAAGTTATGACTTCAGTTGCAACACTACTATTTACGCAAAAACCAAGAATTATGAACAATATTTACATAATAAACGACAACACTGACGTAGAGATTAAAAGAGTTGGAAATGGTTGTTGTGAGACTTGTGAAAATATTTGAAGTCTAATTTCACAAAATTTTCACTAGAAAATCTACCTATACAGGTTGGAAAGAAGAAATTAAGAGGTTATTCAAATGGAAAAAAACGAAGGCTCAAATTTAAAATGAGAAGAGTGGGTAATTGATTCATCAACGAATGAGATTAGATAGAAAATAATCTCAAAAAACAACAATTAGAAGTACATAAGGAATATTACCCCATCAACTATTGTTGGTTTTAAGCAACTTCAAGAAAGATTAAAAGATTGAGCAAAAGGAAGAAGAAAGCTCAATGGAAGGGAGATTAGAGACCAGTGATGATACCGTACCACCACACAAGATTCACTATAAACTGAAAAAGAAAAATATCATGGATCATTGAGACATGAAAAAATTATCAACGGCTGCGAAAGCCTAACAAATGATCAGAATCAAGAGAATAAATTTCCAGATGATCAAGGGCATGAAAGTTAAATATAAACTCAAAAACTTTAGAAAAAATGCAAATTAGTGCTCTCTACCAGTAACTAGAAGAAGCAAATTTCAACTCCATTTTTCGGCATCTGTTAAAATATATGAGCATATTTGCATTCATTTAAGCTTAGGTAAAGTCATCTTTTCTTCTTACCTTCATAGCTTTCACATAACTACAATGCATCCTCCAAACTATCTTATATAGAAGTAATAATAGAACAATGGGGAGAATTACGACAATGGAAATTACTGGATGTGACAAGGTTAGCTTTAGACATGAAAAGGAGAATCTTTTCTTTATAAGTGTTACTTATAGAACCAACAGTAAGAAAAAGAAACTAAAATTTAAATTTACAAAAATTATTTAATATATTTTTGACTTGACACCATAAATTTTTATTAAAATGAGAGTCAAGAAATGTTTATATTCGATTAATCAAACAATGCTTAACCTATCAAATTTAAACATTCACTGAGTCCCAACTGAATGGCAATTATCAAGAGTAATAAAGAGAATGTGAGATTTCAATCAAACGTTATGCTTTGTCTCTCGCCTCAACAACGCAAGAACGAGTGCCCTTGACGCGCAAAAATAGCATATAAACCTTTAATATAATAAACCTATTTATGCAGTCAGTAATTGCACCACCAACCTATTCAGCACATATCGAGTTATACATATTGTCAAAGCAGAATTAATTCAAGGGGTATATACCGTAAAAGCTACGCGTAGACTACAATCAGTCATGGAGAAACAGCAACAGGAACAATCACGTCTAGAACAGGAAGAATCTCCACTGAAGCTGAAAGCTTTAAGGTTATAGTCTGCCATAAGTAGAAGAGAAAATATTGTTCTTAATTCGAGTATGATTAATGTTTATACATACGTCAAGAATATTCAGTAAATAGATCAGGATTATTCACAATGTGTTTGGGATTCTAATTAAATGTATGTATGCAGAATGACAGGTCCTTCTGACCACCACGATCAGTAAGAGATTATTAATAATCAAGTATTCAGTGTATCTCTCATCAAAACTCCCTTAATAGAGGACTTTGGATGTAAAGACATAAAAATCTCTTGAAGGGTACTTATATTTTTTAAAAAATCTTGCAAATTTTATTTCTTTATGAAAAAAAGCAGAAAAACAATCGTTATCGTCCAGTGATGCACTCAGGTAAGTAAGACATTGTTTAATGTGATAGTAACTTCATTATTGGGAGAATACGCTGTGAAGAAGATGGGCACATAGTGCAAGACTGTTCTAAGAGAAGGACCACAGTTTCGACTATTTGGAAACCGAAAATTGGTCCAGAAATCTGGATCTTCAAGTTCTACGATCATCATCTAATGTAGGTAGAATCCCTTACAAACCTCAGTTAGCGGATTTTTAGGGGAAAGAAATATGATAAGAAATAAAGAGATTAAGGCCAGAAAAATTTAAAGAGGTACAAGGTTACTCCACGTATTCAAACTTAACTTAGGATTGAAATATCCAAATAAGGACATATAAAAGATCCTTAGAGCCTGAGGGAGGAAAATGCCACTGTCTGATCGATGTCGAAAAAATAAATGTTACACCTATTAAGGATGTGGACCGATGCAGCTTACGCGAACATCATTCGCTCTCTTCACTAAAACACCATACCTTTCGCCTACTACCTCACACATATACCACATACAACTCAGCGATCTCCACAACAACAGACAAACACACACAAACAAACACACGGATACAGGACTTATAGATATACATCTGTGTATCTACAAAATAATACAATAGACATATAGATGAAATCGATCTAGGAGCAACCAAATGACGTATTTGGAAGTAACAATAGAAGAAACTATAATAAAGGATGATAAAAAAATTCTGGTCTGTAGCTCATTCCAATACTCATGTCTCTTTAGCTATATATTCCATCTATATATACTGTATTGACTTTGAGAAAAAATCGAATTTAGGCTATATACGCGAAAGTAATTTAACATATATAAGAGGTCTTTTAAAGGTACAAGACGAGCTATAAGACAGAGACTTATCATACATACAGAACAAAGTAAACGCATGTCTCACCTCCTTGTCATAATCAACGTTCTCGTATATTAACTTAGACAAAATCTTTTCTTGCACTAACTTGCCAATTATAACACAAGGGTAAGTTGTCATATAAAACCCACTTTATTTGAATAAAGTGTACCCAGTAATATAATATTGGGCCCAGGCGTTTTAGTTCATGTAATTTTTTTTTTTTTATCATCTTAAAAAACCTGAAAAACCCAGGGAGATAAATTCGTTTATTCATTTATAACTTTTCAACTTATTATTTAAAGAACATGCAAATTCCATATTAATAATTTAATTATACTTATTAATATATTATATATAATATAATATACTAAATATATATATATATATTAATATTAATTAATATATTAATTATATTATAAATTAAATTTATATAATATATATATTAATATAATATATAATAATATATATATATAATAATATAATATATATATATTATAATACTAATATAATAATAATAATATATAATATATTAATTATATATATATATAATATTAATATATAATTATACAATATAATAAGTTAGTGCAGTACTTAGGTATTGAGTCAAAGGCCAGGGGGCAGGCATGGTCTCATCACACCCTGAAATTTTCTAGACACTAAAAAAATTTTAAGTAACATATATATTAATTGTTAGTTTAAAAAAAATAATGTGATTGATAAAGTTAAAGTTATAATATTATGTATAAATTTATGTAATACTTATATATAATATATTTAAAAATATATATATTATAATGTCTATGGGATATATTTAATTTTCATCGTAAGTTTTTAATATAAATTAGTAATAAAACTAAACTTGAAAAAATCTATCATGAGAATAAAGGCTCTAATCATTAAGATTAATATATTCAGCTGATTTTTGATTACATTAAAGAAGAGTAAAAATGATTCATCACTTATCAGACAGAAAGAGTTAAAATGTTATAACGTATCAGATAAAAAGTTATAAATGACTTACAACAAATCTCAGATAGAAAGAGTAATGAATGACACATCACGTATCAGACAAAAGAAATAAAACAATAACCATATATCTGACCCACATTAAAAATCTATTATAGATCGGCACTATTCACACATGGATTTTATTATGAAGCATATTACCATTTTATAGTAGTAAATGAAGTCTATTCTACAATCTCAGACATAATGAGAATTAGGAAGAGGAAGTTATATTTTTAAAATTTTCCTTGCAATTTTGTTCATTAATATAAACAAATTTCTAATGTACCATATGAAAAGATAAAATTAAGTAATTGTGTTAATACCCAATTTTTTAATTTTATTTCTCAATAAAAATTTCAGATTTTGAATATGAATAAAAAGCAGAATGGTAGATTAATTTTATGTGAGTAAATAGTTAGATAATGGCAATCACAGACATCTTAAGGTTCGCCTATAAAAAAACCGCAATTATAGTAATATGTATTACATAATAGATAATAATAGTTTTCTTGTTCATCATAATAATAATAATATACAATTTCCAAATATTTATATACATCTTGTTGCAAATACTGCATATCTATATATTACCTACGTGGTTTATAATGGCTATTCATGACATCAGCTTCAGTTTTACAATTAATAATTCTTGAAAGAATATAATTTCTATTAAACATTAAATAACTATATTGGTGAAAGAAAGAAATAGATTCTTTATGTGAATATAGCGTGGCGCGCGTGCGCGTGCGTGAGTACTGAATATCGAATAATATATGATAAATAAAAATTGAGATTGTGATATTAACATCTACTTCGCTCACTCTCATCTCAGGAGATTAAAAATTAATAAATCTAAAATCTTATATTATCTACATTTTGTAAGTATATTCATATAACATTCTTCCCATTTTTTCTTAGGAATTTAATATTGTGTCCTTCCACTATATATTATATATATATATATATATAAATATTATATATATAATAGTTATATATATATTAATTAATATATTATTATAATATAAATATATAATATATTAATATATTATATTAATTATATATATTAATATAATATTATTATAATAATATATATATATATATATTATATATTTAATATATATATATTATATATTATATATTAATATTAATATATTATATATAATATTATATTAGTTATTACATATTATTTATAATATAATATATTAGTATATAGCAATAATGATTTTTGTTTGGCTACCCTTACCGTAAAAAAAAATTATTTTACTGGTGAATTTTTTTGTTACATTGTGATATATATAATAAATGTGTATACAATTCAATTATATAATATAATACTATTATATATTATTAATATATAGTATAATATATATTATTAAATATAAATATCTTATATATTTAATATAAATAATAGTAATATATATTAAATTATATATATATAATATATATATATATATATAATTAAGTAGAATGTCATAATAACGGAAGTAGTAAATATTTTGACGTAGGAATAGTCTTACTGATAATTGCATTTCAACAAATGATATTAAAATATTTGACTAATTTATAAACATTTCTTAATTATCTCCGGGCGGAGTCCCGAGAATCCGAGCCCTGGAGCTAATCTGTCTAGAAGAAATAGTTTTAAGTATCTTCTGTTTTAACCCTACATCCTTTTCCATACAAATATTTATTAATCTGAAAATAAAATAAATAATATAAAAAAATATTTAGAAAATAAAAACCCAAGTGTTGAAGCTCAAAAATAGTTAATTCCTATTCTATATTAAAATACAAGCACCGTGTGCATACACCCAATATTTTCTATATTGGATTATTTTGAGATTGGAATAAAAATATTCAATTTATTTACTGAAAAAAAAAAAAAATAATTTGATATTAAATACACCATAATACTGTATGAGCAATATTTAAATAATGATTAGGTAGTACTTTTTGAAAAATAATTAATTACTAATTATAATAATACATAAGTAAGAAATACATTATTCTGTTATAATTAATGCTAATTGCGCTAATTATTATTAATGTTTTACTTTCGTAAGTGACAGACCTATAATAAGTGAAAGCCCGTAATAAATAGGTTATGACTCAGTGATGTGATAACGACTGTTCTAGTCGAACTAAGGTAGATTATATACTAATTACAAGAGTACATAACAAAAGAAAATAAATAAAATAAAAAAATAAATATATGTATATATTCTTTTCAACAAATGAATTTAAATGAGCTTATAACATTTTGCTATCTTCAAGTAAATAATAGATATAGTCATAATATCTCTAATATTATTCTGTTCGTCTCTACATATATAATACAACGCAATCATAATAACCCATATTCTAAGAAAAAGAAATATCTAGAATCTTCAAGAGAAAAAGGTGGCTGAAATAAAGAAAACATGTATTCACATGAGATACTAATACACAGCAGATAGAAGATTACCAGTATCCTCATACCATATCATCAACTTTCGTAACCTCGATTCAAAATAAAAAGATTCTTCAGCCTATCTCTATCAGTATTTATTAAATAACTGGAATATAAATCAATAATAAAGAGTTGGGATTAATGATAGAACAAAGCACAGAAATTTCATTTTAAAATTGGGGCTATAGGAATATAGATTTGCTGTGCGACCAAACTTATACTACATATTTTATCTTGATGATAGTTCTCCGACAATTAACAAAAGTACAGCCATAGCTAGCAGAGAACAGGCCCCTATTACAAATAATATTCCACGCGACCCCGCTCATCCTCGTTTACATAGTAAATAGATTTCCCAAAATATATTTAAAATAAGCAATATAATACAAATAACCAAAATAAATAAAAACATTTCTAGACAAGAATTTAAAGAGCCTAAATTATATTTATTCTCAACAAATAAACATATTCATAAAATGAGCTTATAAACATGATATTTGGACCGTTTTCAACTAAGTAAAAGAGCTATGTACAATTGAAATGCCTTTTATAAAGATATTGTTCAAGGTACATATGATTTGCATATATTTTAATGTAAAGATTCTTTACCACATATTTTAAGAGTACATATGCAACACATGATAAATTTGCCAGTTGTAGTATAATACATATTATGCAGAAGAAACTTAAGATTATCTCTAACAAGATTGAGGAAATATTTAAGAGAGCCTAGTAGATCTTTAAAAAAAGAAAAATAGTCATGTTTGTTCCCTAACAGGATAATGCCCCACGAACATCTACAAATGTATATCGGCCAATTTTTCTGGAGGAACGGACAGGTGTATAAATGAACATATTTTATCATTCGCTATACAGCTAGTAAGGCTAAATACATGATGCCCTAATAGTGTTTCTCAAAATCATCAAGAATTTATTACCTTTATAGAAATTGTCAGGTGTTCATAATTTATTCTAGTGGCCACCAATATGACTACCATAACTATAACTTAATATTTGGAACATATCCTTCCAGAAATAACTTTTTCGTTAAACTACACAATTCAAACATACATAAATATATAGATAAAGAAAAGAAGTAGAAAATAGTATGGTTGGAAACCAAAAAATGTAAGTGCATCAGAAAACTTTTTTTATAGTGATGCCTCTCAAAATTTATATACCAAGCCCCAATACATAATTTGCCAAGTTTCATTACTAGATGAATCTTTCAAATTTTCTGAGAAAAATACAATGTTAGAAATCTTAAATTTGGCAAAATCCCACCTGAGTATGCACATAGAGGAATTTATGTTTAGTGAGTTAGTGATTGCTGTTTACTGTACCATTTGTTTATGATTTTTATACCCTAATAAGATACCCGTGCGTCTTAACTGTCATTGTGATGTAACTTAGGATTAATGCCTATTTTTTGTTTTAGCTTTTCTTCCAAAACTTACCTGTGTTAAATGCATTGCCCAAAGAACATAATTAGTTAAAAGGTATTACCCTTTGAAAGGATAGCCGGGTTTATATGTAAAAGCCCTTGTGTGGAAAGATGAAGGCTTTTCTATAATCTATCTTTGTATCACTGCTAAACCGTTTTTGGATAGCCATTATTAGGTATATACTCAATTATACTAGAAATAATTAGCTTAAAACCCACATTTGTTACTTGCAACTGTTTTCTAATATCCAACAATACAAATTACTCCTTGATACTGAATCAAAATAAATAAAATTTAGGCTCAAAGAAGTAAGTAAAACTTTTTATTAAAAGTTAAAGAAAATATACATGTGAGTTCAGATTCTGTATGGAATAAAATGATGATCAAAATGATACACATACAGATTCACAGAGAATCTGAAATAAAACGGCCAGATAATTGAGAAGGAACACTTTCAATTTTTCTGAAAGTGCTTTGATTACTTGCCTCAAGAAAAATCGTCAGAAGAAATTGAAAATATTTAGATTATAAAAACAAATATTGAATTCTCAAAATGAGATGTGTATTAATAATATATATATTCTATTATTGCAATATTGTTTATATTTTTAGTATTACATATTGGCACAAGTACAGACATAAATTTTTATTCTATACTTTCAATGTTTTCATGTATGCTTAAGTATTCTTGGCAGTACTCCAACAAGGACCGCTAGTTCGCTTTTGTGAGATTCCACTTTGTGTTGCGTGGACAGAAGAATAGATATAATATGTCTTTTCTTTATCTAAAAGAGCTTGGTCATTCTTACTCTGATATGTCTAGGGAAATAATCTCCTACTTCCTGTTCCATTTATTCCTACCATTAAAATGAGTTATCTTCGCGTCGCCGATAGGAGAAAATTGTAGTTCCCTAAGGCCCTTATTGTCTTAATAATCTAAGGGTTTTAATGCGTTACTATAGGTAAAAGGAAAAATTGGTTCCATGCCGTTTTCCAAAACCCACATATTAGTTGATCTATCCTAGGCCCTGTTGGCTTTTTATTTAAAGCATCTGCATTATTTACATAAACATATTAATACCTCTACCTAACATACAAGTCCTACTTTTGTTCGTACGTGTGTTTTGTCTGTGTGTAACAATTGTTCGATTTATTTATATTATTAAAAATATACTGTGTTGTCCGTGGATAAAATGATTACCTCTATACAAATCTGATAGGGGTACATGAAATGGTTATTGGTAAACCATGCCCACCAGTGTGACTTGACTTAATGAGCGGCCTTTTTCTATCTGACTTATTACCCAAACATTCTAAGTGCTATGTTATGCACTTCGTATATCTCAATGCTAGCATCCGGTGGATTTAACCACCTTTCTTACTTTATATAATATACTTACATATAATAACCGCTTAATTAATATTTAATTTGCTCTATTATAGTTTCTGATACCCAGTATATATGTACGCTAAGATAAATATTCATACTCATCATTAAACTACGTATTTATTTTATAATATTAATTATATAGTTTTCAACTCATACAGGTTTGTCATAACCTAAAAAATATATATAAGATTATTGTTTTTGCATTATACATTTTTATACACTAAGTTTCTGTTATTTGCTTGTTGGTAGGATGTCAAAGAGAGATAGTAAGGTGTCTACAAAAAGTTCTTTTAATCGCCCAATAAATACTACTATATTAAACTCCTAAAAATTTCTGTAATAATATGTAAACTTTTTTAGCACGTTAAATTCGAAAGGAGTAGTATCTTTGTTTAATGAAATCTGTCTAACTTCGATGTTCCTGTGACCTAAAATCGTTTACTTGGATTTTCTCTTGAATTTCAAGTACCCATCTTTACAAAGTTTTAATCTGTTTTTTTATGCCCTGAAAACTGCATATAACATTAGTCTGTTCTAAATCTCTTATTAAGTCACAATGGATGCTGGGTGTTTAACTCACAACTTAGCCCCTTTTTTATTTGGATAATGGTACTATTATTTTTAACCTATCAATGTAAATAAGACAGATGATTGATGTTATTATAGAGTGTATTTGAGACAAATCCTCTCTCAGAAAAGTATAATATTGTTCACTTACCAACAAAAAATTATTAAATAATATATATTATATTATAACTATATTATATTATCATATTCTTCTAAATAAATTATTAAATTCATTTAAAATGAGTCTCTAATTTTAAGTATACTTTTCCAATAATATAGTAATAATGAATTTTAAATCATATTAATTTTTATTTTATTTCAATAAACTTAACTTTTATAAAAAATATAGGTACTCTCTAGTGGCCGGAGGAAAGGTAGAGATCTAGTTTCCTCCGGCCGGGATCACCCCGGAGAATCTTTTAAAATAGAGTGACCTGGATAACTCCTGTACCCAAGGCGATAAAGCCCCGTGGATAAATCCAAGAGAATCCGGGTGTACCCATCCTATTATATACCGTTCATAAAAAACTAGTGAATATATATATTATACTAGTAAGTAATATTAATATATGATGATATATATATATATATAATTATATATATATAGATATATATAGATATATACGTACGAGTTTAGTTATATATGAGTTATATAGTATATACTATATAGGTATACTATATGAGTAGTAGTATATATTAGTATTTAGGTATATTACATATATAGGATATATATAGGTAGTAGTGCGTCAAATGTAATAAATACAATAAAATCAATGATGTATATATATATATAATATATATAGTTATTTTATAGTATGTATACTATATACTATAGTGATTGTACTACAAATGATGACCTAAAGGTTTATTGCTTATTGGAGGGTACTTTATATATTATATTTTTATTTTATTGTTCTGAATTTTATTATTATTATTATATTAGCTTAGTGGTAGAGCAATCGATGAGTTAGATATAGTACTATATATATATGATTAATATATATATTATATAATATCCATGGCTCACTTCTGCACTCAGTCACCATGTACGTGGTGTGATGGGATGGCACATATCAAATTTAGTCATATCCCTCAGGGAAACAGAATAGTTTAAAAAAGGTTAGATATACGTATAGGCCAAGAATCCCGGAACTAAATGAACACCTTACGCCATTGTTCAACCCATCCGTTAGCACTTTTTATGAGTTGCCGCGGGACCGTGCCACCGTGAAAGCAATCATATTGTAGATATTTCATTCACTGCCAAAAGACGCCGCCCCACCTCGCCAGTCTCGGTGACGGGTCATAGGGTTTATCCCGCATATATAATATATAGTATAGTGGACTATAAATTCGGATCACATGTCTTTATACAATTTATTTATCACTTAATTAACTCATATTCATTACCTAATAGATATCTTAGACATTAATTCCACTGCGTAGCATATTTGATATGTATTCCTACATACTAAGTCAGTTATTATTCTAAATAATTTTATATATAATAACATCAATATTATTTAAAAATAATGCCATTGATATTTTAACTAATAATTAATTATAAATTGATAAATTTATTTACAAATTAATTTATATATTTTTTATTATAATTCATATAACATATAAGAAATTTTGTGATTCGAAGAAATGTGTACCATAATAAATATATCTATGTTATATCGTAGTTTGTCCGTTTCGCTATATATTATATATATTATATATATGAGTGTGTGGTGTGTGTGTGCGTGTGTGTGTGTGTGGTGTGTGGGCGGTGTTGTTTTGTCAAAACTGATTGTTCGAGATGATTAGTCTGGTAGAGATAGGGACGGAGTGTGTGTAGGTAGTGGTGGTAAGGGGCTGTCGCCTAATGTAGGTTTGGTGTCCAATAGTGGTGAATCTGTATAATTTTCTGTAATATACTTGTTAATCAAGGCTATTCCTCTAAAGAAACCAGGTTTTGAACCAACATATAGATTAAATTCTTCAATATAATTTATTATAAATTGTGATATGTTTATTTGTGTGCGTAAAAATTTTGGGTTGCTATTTCTGGTGGTTTATTTATATGTTTCATAATATATCTTATAGCAGAGAATCTTATTTCAAGAGAAGGATTGGTATTAGATATCTAATTGTATCCATTAACGCTTGTGAAAATAGTGTTTAACTTCCATAGATCCTACGGTCTGGTGGTTATTTTAATGAACTATGTGTGGAATTACTCCATCCTTCAGTAACATAGAAAAAAATGTATTGACAAAATAATATATGAACGCATATAAACGTTACTTATAATATATAAATATAATATGTTTATTGACAATAAAATGAACGCAAAGCTCAAGTCTTTTAAAAATATCTGCTAAATATATCTGAGCTACTATTAATTGGTAAATTTAAATTGAGCTTATCTGAAAATTTAGTCGCAATGTTATTGCGCTTGAAAATCTATATAAAATGTTCGAGTTTGCCTTCGTTTTTTGTCAAACTGCAAAATCGCTTAAAAAAATGCCTCACCAAACGTAAGGAATTGTTGTTCCAATTCTTTTGTAATTATAATTATTATATATTTATATACACAGAATTAAGAGTATAAATTAAATCGACCATTTTATCAGATTTATTATTTCTCTAGTCTTCTCTTTAATCTTTTCTGATTTTGTGCTGAGTTTAGTTAGTCTTAGAAATAATATCAGATACAACTGTATATTTAATTATACTTATTATATGTATCTATTTTATGTTTACTAAATTTCTGGTTTTTTATTCTTATAATTATATTAATTTACTATGGAAAAATAATGGAAAATTCTATTAAGTGCAAAAGGAGGATTGCTTTTTATTGCATTTTGCATATAACGGTTTGACAAATAAACGAACGCAAACTCGAGCTTAATTAATTATATATATATATATACTATAGTAAATATATAATATATAGTAAAATAATAATTGATCAAATTATATATATATACGATTAATGCAAAACTATAACGGGACGTTAATCTTTAACGCGATGTATTATCATAGCTATTCGGTAAGGGGAATCACTACATAAGCAGAATAAAAGAATACTAAAGTATAGCGATACATATAGAAATGAGGAACTCAGGCAATTCTATCATAATACAGAAACAACATCGCTATCCCTCTTTTTCCAATACAGCCGTAAGATACTTAGAAGAAAGTTGTCGGGGTATGATTCTTTGAGAACTCATCTATGTGAAAAATAGATATAAAGTGACCTACAAGTTAATTTATGGCCTATATTATTGTGTAGAAAAATAAACGCTTATATTACTACACTAACCAAAAAATATCTTGCGATTTGTGTATAAGCTGATAAAAATACATACTTTCTAAATTCATATACTTTTTCGGATCATCTCACTAATTCTTGTATAAATAGAGTATTAATAAAAATATATTATTATATCATAGA
This sequence comes from Trachelipus rathkii, assembly GCA_015478945.1. Classification (NCBI taxonomy): domain Eukaryota; kingdom Metazoa; phylum Arthropoda; class Malacostraca; order Isopoda; family Trachelipodidae; genus Trachelipus; species Trachelipus rathkii. Next base: position 33,876 of record JABUQX010102023.1, on the reverse strand, counting down.
ATGTAATTTCGGAATGTGTAAATGTAATTGTATAACCGAAACTAAATATGCCCCACGCATATATAAAATTATTAAATCTCTGGGATAAAGTCCGGAATTGCCCGATATAGTTATTTTGTTACGTAATTATTTTTGATAATAAAATTCATATTTATCTCTTTGCCTGAATGACTGCAAACGATTGTACATTAAGGTTAGAAACTTATTTTTATATTTAAGATACGTTAATACTTGGTAACCAAAATAATATTATGTTATTATTATATTATTAATATATATAATATAAATATAAAGTACAATTATATTTTTTTGATCCTGTGATAGATTCTTAGCATAATATAAGTAAAAGTTGTTAGTGAAGGAGTGCAATCAGAAAAAAATAATAATAAAATCACAAAATTAATGGACTTAATTGCTCAAAGGTTTCATTAAAAAAAAATTATAAATTACACCTAAATGGATCATAAAACCAATTATTTATGCTTCTTTATAAAGATAATATATTATTACATTATGTATAGAAGCTTATATTTTTGCAGCCACTGGACCAAAATTTGCCCCCACGTAGGTCCGCGGAATAGCTCAACCGTAACGTGGATACCGATTACTCCCATTTTTTACACTATGTATATTAACTATTAAATTAAAACGTAGTCATATTGAAATAGTTATCACAAGCAATTTGAAGAGATTTCAAGTAATTAACTATATATTTTGTAACACAATTCGAGAATAAGTTGACCAAATAATCGAGATTTGCCATTCGCAATGTTGATGATGAAAAGAATTTATAGGTTTCGCTATTAAATTTTTTGTTCTTCTTTTTTTTATTATTTACTTTCTACGCATAAACTAAAATTCCCCAAAAAATAATACACTTCCTTAATAGTTATTTGTAGTTATCGAGTTTAATTGAACTTTATTTAATATGTGGTACTCATTATCCCCTTATAATTCTAGTAGAGGCTGTGCCTGAATAAAAAGTAAATAAAAAGTGTATATGATTGATTTAAAAAAATAAAAAAAATATTAATTTATGATGTTATTAAAAAACCAATTATAAAATAAGTGCTTGCTTAGGAACCATTTCTTTTTAGACTCGTAAAGTGTGGAAACTACGTCCGATTTTTATTAATTTAGTATCCTATATTATAAAGTTACGTCATATAACAAACAAGGCATTCAAAATTATCCCTTTAAGACTAAATTGATTGTGAAATCTCACAGCTTAGATTCATTTCGCTACATAATTAACTTGAATACCCCTGAGTTAGATTATTGTAATAAGTGTATGAAGTTTACAAAACTGATAGACAAGAAAGATATTTTAAAGCCATTAAATTTAATTGTCACTCTACCTTGTACTTTTGTTATACTTTAGGTTCTAGTTATATTAATATATATATTAGACCGAACAAACTTACTACAAAATATGTCCAGAGTTAGTCGATATAACTACGTCTGAGATTATCAACCATCAACACATAACTATATATAACGAATTTGGTCAGTGGGCGGTCGTATATTATGTATTATATACATATATATATTAATTTATATAATTACTAATTAATAATATTAATATATATATCAATTATAACCATTATATGTTTTCTCCGTTAAATGTAGAATTTCTAAAGAAAGAGCCAACATTGCTGGTCAACGAACCAACAAACCAACCAACTCGTATTCAACCGATAGGGAAGAAACCGATAGAGCGACTGATCGCATTCCTAAAGAACAGTGCGCTGTCGTATTGCAGGCTTAATGTTAATTCGTATTTAAGTTAATAATATTAATTATTATTACCTAATAATTTTCTTAATTCACTATAACTAGTTCACTGAATCATTAATAGTTGATTATTTAGTTTATAGCTAGAATTTAGTATAATTACAGATGATTATTTTGTTATAATTAAAATTTTGTTTTTGGTCGATAACGTGCCGCGCATGTGAAAAATTCCGAATTATAATAAAGTTCTGTTGATTACATTTATTACTTTTTACCCCCTCGGAAAGTAATTATACCCATTTTACTCACCTTTATTGTGGATAAGTATAGTAATTGAATCTCTCTTCCACATGAAAGATTTGTGAGTAATAATCAGACTGATGCCATCTTAGTCAATTAACCGCACACACATTAAAGATTTTCATGCCTGTTCTGTAATTGCAATCCTCTACTCATCCTCCCTCTACTTCCTCTCCTCTCCTTCCACTCTCTCTCCTCTACCATACTTTCTCCTCGTCTCCTTTCACTATCCTTTCTCCCTTTCATCCTCCAACTTAGCTTTTCTCGGTGTCCTCTATTTAAGGGATTCCCTCCTGCTACCTATCCATACACTGCTCCTACTGTGTATGGGCGCTCCTTCATATTCTATACTTCTGTAACTACCGGTGGGGTAGAGAGACGTACTATTATTTCCCCGTATACATCTTATATTTTATTTTTCTTCAACGTATCTATACTGGAACAACTTAAAAGAACCTACACACATTCCGGATTGTCCACAAAACCTTAATATCTTGTTGAACCATGAACAACTCTGTGTATCTTACTGATGTATTTTTACAACAATACCCTTTCTCTCTGTATGGAGATACTCCTATCAGCCTTGGCCTCATTCGTCTTAATATATTCTGACCTATGCAACCTAGTTACTAAACAGATATATTTATCTCTTAATCGTTGAATAATATGAGACATCATCGAACTTCTATGAATGACGACTTTCTTCTATATGCGGTTACTCCATGGGATCGCCGGTTTTTCTGGCACTGTTGGAAGATCCGTTCCATTGGCGGCCGTGCATTGCGGCTTCGATTTCGTAGAGGTTACTTTGCTTTTCAAATAGAATTAGAAATGCAACGGTACGAGATAAAACCAAAAAACAGGACAAGAGTTTTTCTCACAGATTTAAACTAGAAACTCTTTTTGGCGATCAAAGAAAATGTTTTGAAGAAATGTCTTCATTTGTCATCATCAACTTACGAAACCGCCAAAATATTTTACGACAAATAATTTTTTTTTCTAATTCTGTAACTGCTTTTCTTAAAAACTTAATTCATTGCTTAATTGCTAAGAAACTTCAAAAGTTTAGAATCATGTTTTGATGTTTTTTTTTATATTATTATTATTATTATTATTATTACTTATTAGTTATTATTATTATTATTATTATTATTATTATTTTATTTATTATTATTATTATTATTATTATTATTATTATTATTATTATTATTATTATTATTATTATTATTATTATTATTATTATTATTATTAATTATTATTATTATTATTTTGTTATTATTGTTATTATTATTATTTCATTTATTATTATTATTATTATTATTTTATTGTTGTTATTATTCTTGTTATTATTGGTTTTAATTACATTATTATTATTATTTATTATTATTTATTTTATTCTTATTCATTATTATTATTATTAATTATTATTAATTATTATTATTATTTCATTATATTATTTATTTTTCATTATTATTATTATTGATTATTATTTTATATATTATTATTATTATTTTGTGCTTATGTAAGTATGTGGTTTTATAATATTAATAAAGATCAAAATTTGTTAAAACGATTACAAAATTATCTTCAGCAATCCAAAGGTGTGAAGAAATAATATAATCTAACCAATACGGTGTCTTAGCATAGTGCGACGCGCGCGCAGCTTGGGTGAGTGAGCTGTGTTTTGTGTGTGTGTGTGTGTGTGTGTGTGTGTGTAGTGTGTGTCGTGTGTGTGTGTAGGTGTGTAGTGTGTGTGTATGTATGTAGGTGTGTGTGGGTGCGCGCGCGCGTGTGTAAACATCATCATAAAGAGAACTGAAGAAGTTTATATATGTATTTATTTATTTTTAACAAAATTTGGCACCACACGGGCATTGCCCTATTGCAGTGGTGCCCAACCTTTAGTCTAATCGGAGCAAATTATGAATTTAAAAATATTAGGCGAGCCACACATAGGACAACGACCACTATTAATCATTAATTTATTTTTATATATAGTATAATATATAATTAATATATATATATAATATATATTAATATAATATATATACATATATCAATTTATATAAATACATCTATTTAACATCAATGTCTTTATTTCTATATATACTCCACTATATATATATATATATATATACGTATGTCACCAATTCACGGGCAGGGCCCTTTTTCAAAGGAGGGACAAAAAAGAAAACAAAAAAGAACTGAAAAGAAAAAAACAAAAAGGAAAGTAAATTCACACCCAGTTCCTTGTCTAACGTAATATTCCCTCGGGTGGGCGCAGACGCGAGACTTTAAAGAGAGGAGATTGAATACTGCAGGGAAAATAGATGATTAAAGGCAATTAGTTCAACAAAACAGATGTGGCTGAAAGAGAGGCAACACAACGAGTAAAACTTGAGTATCAATTATCACACAGCTTATACTCATTGCTGAGAGTAATCCGCTCTTGTTTTACGATGCGACGCAGTGGTTTGAGGAATGTGCAGGTCAATTGCTCCTCTCGAGCACTCGTGCTCGTTGTAATACTATAGAAAAGTGATTGGGTAGGCAATATACTCGCAAGAGAAGCGGGTCAAGGTAATTTAGAAAGTATTTCGGATGCGTTTTTATTAGTTTTCTTAGTCTTAGCTCAGCACTATCCAAAAGGAGGGTGGAAATGGATTCACCCCAATGTGATACAGTTATTCCATACAAGGCCGAATAGACTCTATATATCTGGTCGTAACTAGAACAGTAAAAAAAAAAGATCCCGCAATTGAACAGAATTCCCAGCTTCATTGAGACCCTTTTAGCAACCGATGTGATATGAGGTCTCCCAAGACAATTCACTTATTTATGTTCAAGTCAACGAATATTTTATGATTGTTTACAGGTGAAACATTAGAGCGGTCGAAGGGAAGATATAGAAGTTGGGAGGTGTTTTAAAGAGGGAAAAACCCAAGAAGTTGAATTTTTAAAGAGTTGAATTTCAACAAGGTTGTGGCGGCCCCACTGAGAAATTCCGACACAATCGGCAAGAATTGAATCGGAAAACTGTAGACGAAAGGCAACTCTAGATACACGAGGGAGCACATTTGAAATGTATGGAGGAATGGAGAGTTGACTCAGCAGCATAAGGTGAACAGATTTAGAAGTCCAGCTGAGAAGACGTTTAAAGAAAGTAGGAATACAGGTGGAGATAAAACCAGAACATGAGGACCACATTAACAGAAAGGAGAAACGCAGTTTGCTCCCATCAACAAGAGCTGAATTGGAACGATCTGAAAGAAAATAGAAAGCAGTAAGCAAAGCGAGGAGGAAATCAAAGGAAGGTAGCTTAGAGAGTAGCGATGCGTGTCATAACCTGTAGAAGACTTAGATTTATGTCAGCGTACACACAAGACTCCCTATTAGTCGCTAAGGGCAAGAGAGACATTAGATGCAATGATATATATACTAGTTATATATAATATATATATCTATATATAATATGTATATATACTATATCATATAATATATATATATTATAATCTATATATATATATATATATAATTTTCTAAATAATTTAATCTTTAAAACGTGATAATCTGTACGTGAGTCGTGCGAGCACATTAGAAGGTATCGCGAGCAACATGTTGCCCCGCGAGCTACGGGTTGGGCATCAACTGGCCCTATTGCCTGAAGTGGAATTTCTTAAAGAATGAGGATCGAAACCGCGTCATCATATAGTTGAGGTCAGTTCCGCTTTACGTTAGGTCTGCACGGAACAAAGAAGATTTAATTTTCGAAAATGATTTTCAATGGTTGACACAATCTACATAATCAACTACGGGAAAAGGTCTCATTAAAATATATATATATATATATATAGTATAATATAAGTTCAATATATATATACTAATATAATATATAATATTATAATTATATATATATTACTATTATATATATTATATATATATATTACTATATTATATAATTTATGTATATATATTATATATATATATATATATATATATATATACTATATATATATATTAATATATATATATATATATATATATATATATTTTATTCTATATATTATTCATAATTATATTTATATAATATACTATCATGAGACCTTTTCCCATAGTATATATATATATATATATATATATATATATATATATTATATTACTATATATCTTATATTATATTATATATATATATATATATATATATAATATATTATTATATATATATATATTATATACTATATACTTATATAGTATATACCTATATAATAATAATAATAAGATTTGAACACACATTTTGTGTAAACATAACATAAACATTTACAAAATATTAAAACATATATAGTAATTGTAACATATAATATGTTGGATAAATGTTAATTCTAATATATATACCTATATATATATATATATATATATATATATATATATGAGTATATATATATTATATCTATTATATTATATTCTATTTTATATACTATATATTATAGTATTATATACTATATATACTATTTATATATTATAACTATATATATAATATCTATATTATATATATATTATATATATATATATTATCTATATATATATATATATACTATATATATATTATATATATATTATATGATTATAATATATATATATATATATACTATTATATATATATTCATATATATATCTATATAAGGCTTTAAATGTATGGTTATTTAATGTAAAGTATTCTTTGGTTTCATTGAAGTATAATTGTTCCATTTGTTTATTCAAATATTTTTTCATACGCATATTTTTTTTTATTGGTCCGAACTGTATTAATAATGAAAATCATTTTGGAAAGCATTAAAAATTTGTCGTTTAAAAAAATTGAGAACGTCATTGCGGAATAATTAGAGTAAAAAATATACCAAATATGGAAATATAAATTTAAAACTAATTTAATTTAAATTTAAAATTATAATTATAGGCAGTTAATCAAATTAATTAATAACTAAAAAAATATTTTTTAAATAATATAATTGTTTTTTAATTATCTTTAATTAAAAAGTTATAATCTTAATAAAATAATTAAAAATAGTTATTATTAATTTCTAAATTTTATAATTAATATTAATAATAATATAATAAATTATGAAAATTTAAGACAATGATTTTTCAATAACTTTAAATACTTGCTTCAATAATTACTTAAAGAAATTGTATATAATTCAACATTGACATAATATTTTATCTGGAATAATTACATTATAAAATGATTTTTTTAAATGATATCTATATTTTTATATTAAACCTTATTTAATATTTTGACCATTACTGAATATATATATATATATATAATATATATATATATATATATATAATATATAAGTAATATATTAATTAATATATATATATATATATATTATCCTTTCTGAATAAAAGTGATAAAATAAGCTATAAACTAAAAGTAATCCCTAAAATATAAAAATGTGCATTAATAATATATATATATATTATACTATATATTATATATATACTTATAAAAAAATAGAAAAGTAATGAATATTATATATAACGTATATATATATATAAGTAATAAGTGTAAAGTAGTAATGATATATTATGGTATAATATATTATGATATATTAATATTTATATATATATATAACTATTATATATATATATAATATTATTATATATATATATATATATATTATAAATTATATATTATATATATTATATATATATATATATATATATATATATATATATGATATATATATATATTACTTATATACTATATATATAAATATATATATAATTAATCTTTCTTATTTTCCTCTTTAAACAGCAAAACTTGATTGATACTTCTTCCGTTTTTATGAGAATATAAAATTAACGCCATTGAGAATCATATTAATAATAAAAAAATGAACGAGAGCGTGATGAAGAAGAATGCAGTAATGAGATTGAGAATATGACAAGAATTTATAAAAGGAACGTTTCAAAGAAGAAAATTTCAAGAAAGCACGAGTTGGATCTTTAGACGTACACATGTCATAGAGAACAAAGAATTTCCTACATGTTGATAGTATTCAACGTTAGTCTATCAGACCCCACAACTTTATATTATACTATATATATATATATAGTTAATAATATATATATATATATATATTATATCATATATATATATATATAATATATATATAATATTAATATATATATATATTATGTATATATACAATATATATAGTGTTCCTACCAAATACTAGTATAAAAATCAAAGTTAACTTAAAAAAGTTTCTGTAAAATATATTTTAACATTTTTATTTATCTTGTGTATATATATATTATATATATTACTATTATATATTATATATATATTATTCATATATTATATATATATATAGTATATATATAATATAATAGGTCATATATATATATATATATATATATAACTATAATATATAATTATATATATATCATATTATATATATATATATCAGTTATATATATAGGTGTGTAACATATATATAATACTGATATGATAATAGCTGTTCTCTAAGTTATGACGATAGCTATCTTAAGTACTACTGCTATAGTTCAAGTATATACTGTAGAAGAGAGTAAATGTCTTATAGAAAATAGTGTAATTCGTTAGAATTGTTACTGCTAGTGTTTAAGATTGAATTTACGAAACGTCTGTGTATGTGAGTGTATAAGATTGTGTGATAGTTAGGTACGTAGTAGAAGTGTATATGTAGTGAAGTGAGAGTCGTAGATAGTTGAGTAGTGAGATAATGTGATGATTATATAACTTATATCGTAGAATTATATTTGTTTTGTTATATTAAATTATGTATCTCTTATAAATTGTATGAATTTATATAATTTATGAGTGTTCGTTATCAGTGATTCTATATGTCGATTTTTATGTATTTATTGTTATAATTTATGTATAGTGTTTATGATATTATGTATTTGTATTAGTATTTTTTGGTTATTTATATTATTATTGAGTTATGATTTATTATTTATTATTATTATATTTTAGTTTTTTTTAAAAGAAATATGGTTTATAATTTATATTATTAATTTATTACAAGGTGTGACTAGTGGTGTGCTCTTCGTTTAAATATAACGGACGATCGACGGTCTATTTGTGTGTTCTGGGGATAAGCTTATCTGAGAAAATTTAAATAATATAAATTGAATACAATATTTTATAATTATTCTAGTAATGATCTCATATATTAATATATATATATATATATACAATATATATTATAAGTCATATTTTATATATATATACTATATTATAAATGTTTTAAACGATTTATTTTTCTTTGCAGGTGATACAATACAGGAATCATTATTAAATTGCAAAATTTTATAACTTATAAATATGAATTAAAATAATCTGGTAATAAAGGGATTAACAAAAATGGACCAGAAACAGAAATACTACGAAGAAATAAAGAGTAGTTTTGTCGATCAAAGAATTAACATTACCTACGATCTTGGTCAAGATATCATTCATTCTCAAGTTCCTCCATTGAGAAACCTTATTCTCATAAAAATAATTTCTGATTTATGGCAATATCCTGAAGTGCGAAAAGAAGTAAGCACATTTGGGATTTCGTATCCACATTTTATAAATAAGTATTGCAAAGAAAGATTTTGGGTTTCTGTTGAAGAAAGAGTAAAATCACAATTGCATCGCTTACATTTAACGAAAGATTGTGCAGATCTTGGTTACAGAATTTGTCATGCTATTGGATGTCACATTTATAAATATATAACAGATGACCATTTTGAAAAAATTCCGAAAAATTTGTATGCTGAAAATTATGCGATCACTTATCAGGGAACAATTAACAAAATGAAAACAGTTCTTCTTATCTTGCAAAAGCTAACTGATCCCTGTTTGAAATACGAGTTTGTTTGTTATTATTTCATTGAAAACCAGGTAAGAAATCATTTTAATAGTTTGCCTCCTCACCTGAAAGTTTATTATTTATATGAATTGGATTGCTCATTGCCAAATTTTTATCTTGCATTTTGGGGATGGAGGTTATCGGCAGATAAAACATTATTTTATAAAATAACTCGACTATATCGATTTGGCATAATAAACTATGTACCTACATCAATACGAGACTGTTTAATAGCTCTATTTGAATGGCAAGTTTTATGTAATAATGGTGTAGCAGTACAATATTTGTGGAAAACCATGCTGGATGAAGAAGAGAAGAATAGCACTGTATTTCATCGCGCTGTAGATATTATTCCTTCAGATAAACATAGAAATATGATGTGTTATTTCATTGGTCATATGAGTACAGATCAGCAAATAAAATTATTAAAGGGTAATGCATACCGTATTTTAATAAGGCTCTTAAATTGGAGGTGGGAAATGGTATTCTTAGAGGCTTCAAAGTTCATCTTCAAATTACTTACAAACTGGGATTTTGCAGAGATTTTACATGCATTAGTTTATTATGTCTGTAGTCAATATAAATATTTCTCAAAAGATCCAAGCTGTAAAAGAGTACTTCTGGGCTTTCTAAAATCCTCGCCAGCTGAATCGCGAGAATGTATCATAAGAGAATTTCCACATAAATATTACGATATGTTGGTAAATCTTTTAAAAACAAACGATGACGAAATCATTGATCTTTTTACCACCTTTTCTCAACCAAAAGATCTGATGTTTTCCTCGGAAAGTATTAGCTTATGTGTGCAATTCATTGAGGAAAACGAGTTTGAAAGTATCGACCATTACATTAAAAGCAATATAAAAGATCAAGACGAAATATTAGATTTCAAAAAGCACTTTGTTGAAGAGAAAGGTCAGGAATTGTGTGTCAGATTTCTTACACTTGAAAAATGGGAAGCAGTGGATAATTTTATTGAATGGTGTCCTTTTAACGAGGAACAAGCAAATGAATTTAAAAGATCTTTACCATTTGTGTTTGAAGGGGAAATAATAAATGTTTATATTAGTAATTTGAAATCAGACTTTAAAGGAAAGACAAATACTATAGACAGAATTTTAAATTGGTGTTTTGAATTTAATACCGCCCTTATCAGAGATTGCAAGAAGAAAGTGCTTATGAATATTCCCAACTTTTATACCGAGTCCTCGTTCAAACATAAGTGTGTGTTTTACTTTGAGGCAAAAAAACTAATTGTAAATGGAAAATGGCAAATCGTTAAGAAATGCTTTGACTGGTGTTTTGCTCATGAAGAAGATGTAAAATCATTTTGCGGCAAACTTTTATCAGATAAAGCATACTTTGTGAAAATAATTAAATATGATTTGAATTTAGGGCTACTCAATTACGCTCTAGCCTGCTGCAATGCTGACGACACGGCTCGTTATAAAATTAAAAGGGCTATCATAAAAAATCATGTACTTTTCGTAAATCTAATAGCAAAACTAAAACTAGAAGAAGTGGATAACATTTTGAATTGGTGCATCTCATCCCTTAAAGGAAGAGACTATATAAAACAAGCTCTATTACCACTCTGTTCGCGGCCATTGTTGAATAACGTTTCGAAAGAAGAATCTCTCATAAGAATTCTTGATTGGTTTCGTCCTACAAGTAAATCTATTGCTGACCTCCGGATAAATCTCAATGACTGGTACCAACCTGGCAACAAAAAATTGAATCCTAAAATTGATAAATTATTAGAACACTTAAAAAAATATTGATTCCAAATTGTAAAATATTTCGAAATTTTATTTGTTTTTCCTTTTGATTTAATAAAGCTGTTATTGATAAAAAAAAAAAAATTCTTAGCGTTATTAATTTTATTCCTCTTTTTCAATAAAATATGAATGCATAAATAAAAATTAAAAAATGAAATAAAAAATATTTAATTAAATTAAATGAAATTTAAATATTTAAAATACTGTAAATGACTATTTTCAAGTTAAATCACTACATATTATAAACCTGACCCTGCGTTAAATTTTTATTTCAAATTTAAATACGGAAATGATATCCGACCTTTATTTCTAGGTGAACAAATAGGATGTCATTTTAAAATCCCCGTATACATTGACCTAAGTGATGTACGATTTTCGAATATTACATACACGGGATATATGCGGGGGGAAATCCCAACTAGTATAAATAACTTTGTAGGAAAATTCTCAAGAATGTAGTGTAAATTATCGGTGGTTAAGGAAATCGATAGATAAATTAAAATTAATCCTTCAAGGTGATTTTTCAGAAATTGCGAATGTGGAACAGACAAAATTAGTAAATAGCAGAATTCCAGGACATGTAGTTGGTAACTTTAAGACTGTTCAGTAAATGTGAAGCAGGAATGATCCATCTCTGGAGGAATTCCGCAGGGTCCATATCAATTCGTTTTTCTTTTTTGGCCAGTTATTTCTTAATGTCTTATGCATCCAATATATATGGGGATAACATTGAGCTTTGGTGGTTAGGAAGTATTACTAAAAGGATGAAATTCAGGAAACAATTTTTATAGACTTATAAAAACTTATGTTCCATAGAGAACTAGATACGTGACGTACAGTGGTAAGAATACGTGGCTTGTTTGATTAAATCGAATCAAATGGGATTAAATCAAAGAATATCTTACCGTGATAACATCCTCATTAATTGAAAAAAATATGTTCATTACTTAATCCTTCTTTTAAAACTTTCTAAAGTATAAAAGGATACAGGGAAAGTTTAAAAAAAACAAAAAAAATGGTAAACAAATTAACTAAACCGACGGTTAAATTCCATTACTTTAGGGTATACGTAACAAATTCTAGACAAGATAATTACAAATTTAAAGCCATAGTTAATTAAATTCGTATATTACATGATGAAAATTTTCTGATATTGTTGCCGCTATACTGTTCGGACTATTATAACCATTCTTCTATTAAATCATACCAGTGTTTTAATTATTTTCTTACATAAGTAATTTACATTACACATGTGACAAGAACAAAATTTATAATTTAAAAGGTAGATATGCAGAATGAAAATTAAGTACAGATTTTAGCAAGTACTTTTTGCTAATAACAATAATATGAAGAAATATGGTACTTCACCCAAGCATTTCAAACTCTTATATAACATTAAATTTACTTTTTTAAGCTTCAGATGGTTTCGCCTACCATTTTATTTTGATTAAATGTAATGATATATATGTTATGAAAATTCATACTCGTGTATTTTTTATTATAAAAATCGAAAACGTAAAATAAAATCCTGGCATGGAAGAATTGATAGAAAAACATTCAAAAATAGGTATATAAGTCTATCAATATGTAATTATACATTCATACATCTATTAATAAAAAAAGGCACCAAAATCGTAATCCTCTGACGTCTGTTTCGATTGCAATAATTCTGATTCCGTCATGGAAGGCAATGTCGTCCCATCTTCCGTCTCAACTGGAATTAAAGTAACATTGTATCCGTAGCTATAGTTACCTATTTAATGAAGAAAAAAACTATATCAATCACAAATATAACTATGGCAAACAAAAGACATTACTAATTCTTCCGTAAACAAATTAATACACATTAGGCTACATATTGAATGTGATTTCATTCAATTCTCTATAACAAATTTCTACTTTCGTTTTATTGAATTTAAGTTAAAAAATCCTAAGTTAATTTCATTAAAAAACCATAAATGAAAGTAAAAGTCATACCAGTAAATTTTACTCCTCCTCCGGTTATTTGATACGTTTTGGTAGCTAAAGGACAAAGAGGGGACTTACATATGATCACCTGAAAAAATATGTAATATATATTATTATATAAAATGAAATGAAAAGAGTTTTGGAATACTAAAACGCTTAGACAGCAATTAAAGTTTATTAAGGCATGTAACTGAAATGAAAGTTTAGTAATGGCAATAGGATAATTATTATTATCATCATCATCTGTCCCTTGGTTCCCCAGAACTGGTGTAGGGTTGACAAACATGCACCGGAAATCCCGAGGCATGCATGAACATTTCTAGGTCATAAATATGCAGAGCTGGGGAGCTGACGTGAATTTGTTTCAGCTTCGGCTCCAGAGCCATTGTTAGATGTAGCTCCGGCTTCGGAACCATTGATTTGAGTGGTTCTGACCCCAGCTCCGGCTCCGGCTTTGTCTCAAGGATCTTCCAATTTATGCAACTGTATTTAGGTAGAACATCGGCCCAATGCAGTTCCGCGGACAATGGCATTAAAACTCTATTCTTTTATATTAAGGTTACTGAGACAACTTTGCTTGCACAAGCAAAGTACCATTTTTTAAAATTAATACAACAACTGAGGCAATGTACACATCATCGAAAGAATAAACAAAATTAAATATTAGTCGTCTGCCTCGGTCATACGAGAGGACGCGGCTTCAATTAGATTCTCTTTCATTGAGGCTCGTAAGTCTGACTGAATTATTTGAAGGGCAAAATGTTCCACACAGGCTGTGGAGCCGTACCTTTCCAGAGTCGGAGTCGAAAATTCCTGTGCAAGTGGGAGTTTGAGTCGGAGTCGAAAACATTTATTTCAAAATGATATTTGAAAATTAAAATTATTATTATTATTACAAATATGATTATTTTATGATGACTTTACTATTCTTTAACATTGGTCAAAAAAAAAAAAAAAAAGGCAATAGTTTTTATAATAAAATAATTTTACTAATAATTACGTTATACATTTGTTTCCGAAACTGAATATATTTAGTTTGTCTGTCTGTCGCCTGCATCTTTTATGTCTTTACGGTACTTTACCGTATAGCATTGAAGATTAGATTCATTGAAAAGTGGTATTTTTTTTATTCTCAAAAGTAAGCGAAAAATAGTTGAAATAAAAATATTTTACTGTTATTGCACTAAGCTGAGCCAGAGTCGAAATTTTTTTTGAATTTGATTGCTGGAATCGGAGTCGAAAATTTTTGGTTAAGTGGAGTCGGAGTCGAAAATCCAAATTTAATTTAAGGAGTCGGAGCTCAAAAATTTATTTTGCTGACCCTGCAGCCCTAACTTGTGTTACAAGCCCTTGAAGTTACTGTTTGCTAACATTTGAATTGTTTTGAGTAATATAGAAACCACCAGTGCCTAATGGATCGCCTTTCTTTCTTGCGCGCGTTCATATTCTTTTACAAAACTCACCACCAGAGAACATTTTACAGACACCACCTTTATCCACATATCATATACCTATACTTAAAGTACACCCCTCCTCTAGACAACATCTTGCAGACATCCCTACTCCTTATATCCCTATGTGGGGTGAGAATTGCCATGCCCTCCGTGTCGTAGAAGGCGACTACTAAGGGACGGTGGAAGTTGGGTTGGCTGCCCACTACACTTATCTTTTGCCAGGAAGAATGCTAATGCATGCCCCAGAGAAGGTCGTGATCGCCGTAAGCGGCCTTCTATCCTTCGGCGGAAAATGTCTAAATCGTATGGGCACATGGAATGTCGAGGAATAAATGTTGAGGAGAAGGGAAGAGAGGTGATGGATGTATTAGAAAGGCAAGATGATTTGCCTGCCGTGACTGAAACAAAGATGAAAGTAAAGGTAAAAATGAGTGGTGGTGTGAAATGTGTGTGTGCTGGTGTGGAAAGAAAAGGGGGAGAGAATGAGTTGCAATTCTAATGAGTGACTTGTGGTAAAGAGCTATGGTAGACGTGTGTGTGAGAACAAGTTCTAATGGTTAAATTTAAGTTTGAAAAGGTCACATATGTGGTTGTGACATATGGTCCATCTGAGGGTAATGGTGAATGAAAAGAGTGCGATTTCTGGGATAATCTGATGCTGGATGGGGTGAGTAGGAGCCTCTGGTGATTGATTAAAGTGTGCCTAAAATGGCTGGATAAAGGATCAACATAAAAGTGCCAACAAGTGGTTTTGGGTGTCAGGAAGAAATGAGAATGGTAGAAAGGTATGATTTCTGTGAGGAGAGGTATGTGTGTGGCATACTTCTTTTTAAAACAAGAGCATTCATCAGCATACTACAGTTGGGTGTAGGTGAGATGGTATCAGCAGAAAAGTATGGATTATTTGATTTTGTGTTGGTGAAGAAGACATTGAAGTGATGGATGTTAAACCAATGAAGGGGTTGGGGATGGGATATCATAATCATTAAATATTTTATAAATTTAGGTTAGTGGGGGCTTGAATGGAGAGGAAGGTAATTAGGAAGGAAGTGGGTAGAATTAACGATGGAATCTAAGTTAAGGAACAAGGTAATAAGGATAAGTATTTAAGAGCGCCTGCAAGTAAATCAGTTGAAATTTAGAGCGCTTGAAACTGAACAAATCTGAGTAAATGAAGGAAGGAGTTGTTAACAGTGCAAAGAAGCAGCAGGATGTGCTAAAGTAGGCAGAATGTCAAAAAGTGAATGGTGGAATGAAGAGGTGATGCAAGCGGTTAAAAGTCAAAAGGAACCGTGGTTGAATGTACTAAAAGCCAATAATGAAGTTTGAAACGAAAGATGTTTAAAATTATATAAGGAGAAAAAGAAAATACTAAAAGGTGCATACGTAGGAGGAAAAAAAAGAGGTAATGTAGTTTGAGGAGGATGAATGGGGACTTAAGAGAGAATAGGAAGCTTTTCTGAAAGGAAGCGGAGAAAGCGGTTAAGAATGAGAACAAAGGGAATCTGCTTAGAATAATGAATAGGATGGTGCTTTCGTAACTGATGAAATGGATGTGAGGGAAGTGTGGAAGGACACTGAAAATCTGTATAAATACTAGCAGAATGTAGAAGTGATAGGAATGTGTGTGGGTTTGATGGTAAGAAGGGAATAGGTACTTTGGGGATAAGGGTCATTAGTGTTGGAGGAGGTAGTGGAAGAGTGAGGAAAGTTGAAGAACAGTAAATCTGTATAGATGAAATTACCAGAAATGAACAAGAACGAAAATAAACGGTAGATTGATTGGATCTAAAGATGTAATAAGGCGTCGGTGGAGGTATAGTTCAGAGGACTGGAGGAGAGCCGTAATAGTACACTTATATAAGGGAACTGTAGAAATTATAAGGAATTAGTTTATTGGTGCTGTAGGGAAGATATATGCTGGCGTTTGGTGGAAAGAGTGCGTCGAGTGACTGAAAGACTGATTGGTGAAGAACAAGGCGTTTAAAGGTGAGGATGTGTGGATCAAATCTTTACATTGAAACAAATGATTGAGGATATGAGGGTAGACTTTTAGTCAGGGCTGCGGAGTCGGAGTCAGTGGAGTCGTGCAATTTTCAAGGAGTCGGAGTCGAAAACTCCGTGCAAGTGGAGTCGGAGTCGAAAATTCCTGTAAGTGGAGCGGAGTCGAAAATTCCTTTGTAAGTGGAGCCGGAGTCGAAAATTTATAGAATTTCATATTATTATTATTATTATTATTATTATTATTATTATTATTATTATTATTATTATTATTATTATTATTATTATTATAATAATAATTTATGTAAGCTTCACTATTCGCTTTAATGGTCAAAAAATAAAAAAGTGCACGGCTGTTTTATATTAAAAATAAAAATAATTTGTATTATACTGTTAAGTTTATGGAATGAAATATACTCGTATTTGTTTGTCATCTGCATCTTTATGTCTTTACGTACTTTAAAATTTAATTAAATTTTTAGGGGAAGATCCAATATCCGTCTACGCTAAGCTCAATTCTCGCACCCTCTAAAATGACATAAAATTCGGTTTTTCAGCTGATTTGAAGAAAGAAGGTTTAATTTTTCCGGCAGGGGGAAAGTCCAATTTAAAAAATGAATCGTTTTTTTTTTAAATGAAAAATTTAAATAATTTTTCTGTCAGATAGTGGGTGAAATTTGGCATATGTAGTCGGAAGAAATGTACATTTTTTACTTAGATAATATCTTTGTATATGCATTAGCTTTGGATTTGTTCTGAACAAATTTTCAAAAAAAAAAAAAATTTGAAATTTTTCTGATGCACAGCGCAAATCTGTTCTGTAGATGCACCTAGCAACACTGTTAAGCCCTGAAAATTTTGATGTTGATCGGGGACCAGTAGAAAAAATATATCAATTTTCACTTTCAAAAATTCAAATGTTTGAAAATGAAATATTGAGATTTTTTTCTACTTCTGTCCGATTAACACTCAAATTTTCAGGGCTTGTACAAATGGGCTAGATGCATCTTTTTTTACTTAAGATAATTTTTTTTGCATACTCAAAAGAAAATTTTTTAAAATTATCCAAATTTTTTGGAAAATTTGGTTCAAGAACAAATCCAAAACTAATTCATATACAAAGATATTATCTAAGTAAAAATGTGCACTCTTTCGAGTACATATACCCTGAAAATTTCATCCACTTGCCCTAATAGAAAAAATTATCGCAATTTTTCATTTAAATCCATAAAAGTGGGTTTTGTAATTGGACAAACTGAGCACAAAACTCAAAAAATCGAAAATACCTTAGCATACAGTAATGGACCCATTTGTGCATATTTCTTTCACGTTTGAAGTCATTTTGAAAAATTCTGGAAGTTGATACGTCAAATGTCAAAAAACATGGGTTTAAAAACTGAAATTTAAAGAAATGCCTGCAGACAGAAAACATTTTGAAACGAAGCCTTTAGCAGGGCAAAATAAGTCTAATTTGGTATTTATTGGGTCAAATCGCTTGAAAATTCCGAATTTTATGTCCATTTTTAGGGGGCGAAAATTGGATCTTCGTACTATATAGCACGAGGATTTGATTCATTGGAAAAGTGGTACATTTTTTTATTCTCAAAAGCAAGCGAAAAAAAAAAATATTTGAAACAAAAATGTTTTACTGTAATTCTGTAAGCACTAAGAAGAGTCAGAGTCGAAATTGAATTTGACTGCTGAGTCGAGTCGAAAATTTTTGTTTGAGTGAGT
>JABUQX010102023.1:0-10000 GCA_015478945.1 Trachelipus rathkii | reverse complement strand
AAGTAGAAAAGCCCAATCAAATACAAAATATCATTTGATAAGAAATACCGTATGGGCCAAGTGCACTGTCTTTGCAGGCAGAAAGAGGTAGAGGTGAACAAGTGATTGTATTGGAGGTCCACACCCGGCACCGCCGAGAAGTCTGGTACTACAGAAGAGGCCTGAATAGTGTTGAAAACCAAATGGCACCAGAGACGTTGGAAAATTATAAACTAAGGGCACTCAAACACAGGACCTGGGCGGAAATTGCATCGGGATATTGATAGGCCAAACTGGAGAATCATTAAAGAGGAACTATAGTATCTTCTTGAAATTTGAACCACCTTCCAAGCCGTCAAACATATTGAGTTATGATGACCGTAGCTTACAAGAGAATGCCTGGTCCGTAGATTTGCCGACGGGACATCGCAGCCACCTGAATAGTATCAAGTTAAAGGTAGGTCTTCGCATATTTACAGAGCCTTTTCTATCTCAGTTTGCGGTGCCGCACCCTGAGACCTCTAAGGAGCAGACCTCTTAATAGAGCTGTAGAACGTGGGGATGCAGGATCTTCGCAGCGGTGAGAAATAAAGCCCAAACAGAAACTGTCAAATGCCTGTCACGGATGGGGAATCGTCACGGAGGAAACCATGCAGAGATGTATAACACGTCCAACCAATGACCAAGAATGCCGTTCCGCTAATGTGAGATAATAAAATGGTAAATGTGAAGAAATAAAGCCGTATTACCGCTGAAAATATCGTCAAAACGAATCAGAAACTGGTCAAGGATGACATGCGAACAGATGTCAACGCACAAGTGCTAAAGTAAGGGCCCAAATGTCACAGGTGGGAACTCCTGTAAGGTTGTGTGTCATGAGAATGCCCAAACGCTCCAATGATGTGGAGGTGGAATCTGTATAAGATGAACACCACTTAGCAACCGTTGCACGATGGGAAGAAGCGGCTGCCCTAGGTCCATCAATATGTGCAACCGGAGAATAAAAACTGTTAACTGTAAGTTCCAGCACAAGTCTATTTCAGTTTTGGTACTGAAGGGAGAATTGATAAATTTTTTCAAACAAGGATACTGAACCAACTTCACTGTAGCAAGTCCTCCGCTGAACTTGTGGAGTGCCAAGGCATGTGTTTGAAAGGGACACCCAGTGAGGCCACAAGTTCCAGGCACATCAGGAGGCACATTAACGGCATAACTATGCAATCTTCAAAATTCAGATGTAATAACCACAGCACCATTGTTAAAAGAGCATCATATTGAATGAAGATCGGAGAGATCGCCCCGTTGCTCGTATCAGGTCGTGAAAAACATGTGACGGGAATGTTTGCAAGGATCCCGGTGTCCCAGGCAAGTGGGAACAGTGCATCCTGGAAGTCATAGGGAGAGGGAATGGTTTGTAGTTTGAGTGTAATCGACAGCTGTCAGAGACTGCGTGGAGCATAGGATGTTGTTTCGAAATTTTTGCATCTGCAGCAGGCAGGAAAGATTTATTAGGTAGACCTACTGATTCCAAAAGGACCGGCGGTGGATCCACGGCTACAGCTGTCGACACGGGCAGCACCGTCACTAACGGAAGGCGAAGCAGCATCGGTACATGGGGCAGAAGATCGTAAATGGCCCGTAGGAGCTTTCTGTTGTAGAGGTGGCAAAGCATAGGCGTTAGGAGCGTCACTGACTGTGCCCCCAACGTGAGGAGGGAGGGAGGGTCGATACAGAGACTGCAGGTAAACTATATACATCAGGGCGGCTGGTAATCACCGTGCCCCCATCCCACATGGTAGAGAAACTAAAGGAGCAACAGAACCCGAGGACAGAAGAGAACTTTGAGTCCAGGAGATCATGGAAGCGAAATTAAGATTGCGTAGTGCGCTGCATTCAAGGTCGGATATATGCGAATCCTTCCGATCCTTTGGGGAAAAGGAGTTGCGAAAGAATGAGAAAACAAGAATCCGAACAGGATTCAGAGTCACTGGAAGGAGGAGTGGTGAGTGGCGGGGCCACTGATTTAACTCCCGAGGTATCAACATTGAATATCATTTTGTTGCGCTAGCGCGCAGAACTAAGAGCTAGTTTGGAAGAAATGGCGGAAGCGGCAGAGGACGGTTTGGTCGCAGAATTTTTCAAGTCTGAAACCTGATATGGAAGAGATGAAGGTCCACCCTCACAGAAGGGAAGACTAGTTGGTGAACGGCCCGAAGGTTTCCCGGGAGAAATGCCTTGCACCGACACAACAGAGGGGGTTTTGGGGTAGTAGGTTGAGAGTGAATTTCGGCAGAATATTCTCCACGGGTTAGAGAAGTCTGCTCTGGAGAGCCAAGTTTGGCAAAAGTGCAGCTCATGTCGGCGAATAGCAGGGTGATAGTTACCTCATAGAAAGGCGGTTGGAACGAGAGGGGGGAGGAACCTCGAATGACGGAGTTGGAAGTTGAGAACCAGCCATTCCTCAAGACCTAGGAGGATCGAGGGACGTACGATAACAGTCAAGCTTGAGGAGGGTGCAATATTCCAGAACCTGTTCTAGTTTATAAGAGCAATGGTTGAAAGAGTCAGAATGACTACCTTTGCAACTTGGACAGCAAGGGGAAAGGTCACAGGGGATGATATCACCGCCACAAACATGAGCAAGTTGGTTGTGGAGATCGACAATATTTCAAGATGTGCCCGAATTTGTGACAACGGAAGCACCTTCTAGGGCGCGGGATGTACGGGAATGCATCGTAAAACCGATCTTAACCTTGGTAGGAGGAAATTGAGTACTAAAAGAGAGTAGTAGTCTGGCATTTAATTTGGTGGGGGCAGTTCTGGTTGGAGGAAATCTATAAACATCGGTGACAGACAAAATCTCCTTTTTAAATGATTTACGATGGCGTCAGTCTCATTTAGTACCTCAGGGGTAAAGGTGGTACCCTTTGAAGTATTCCTGATGGCGTCTGGGCTGGAAAGGATGGGAATGCCACCCAACCAAGAGAGACGTTGAAGTATAGAGCTCCGACTCCTTGAACCAGCACGGACAAGGAGGGAACCATTTCTCATAGGTGTAACCTCTGAGTCTGTAATACCAAGGGCATCTTCTAAAGCCTCACCGAGTGTGAAAGGACTCAGTGCCGTTAGTTGAAGAGACGATGAAGAACCCAAGCGCAGAGAGTAACCATAACACCTGATTCCAGAGGCGGGTCAAGTGAATGAATTAATGCAGGCGCATCGCCCTGATTTTGAATTCTTGGAAATGCAAGTTGATGTTTATGGATAGAGGAACCGACGAAACAGGTGGAGGGCGGTTCCACACCAACGTGTAGAGTCGGGATATAACCAGGGTCGCTGGAATCTGATGGATAGAGCAGACAAGGTTGGGGACTCTAGAGTCTCCACAGCACAGTAGCAACGGTGGAGCTATGTGATCCTGGCCTGCAAATAGAGGAGTGTAGGGCTCCGCTTAAAGATAACTACCTTTCTCTTTTTTAAAACGTTAATTATAAAGTCAGTTTTATTAACAAGAAAATTAAAACACCAAAAATATAAATAAACAAAAATAACAATAAAACCAATGAAAAATATATAATAACAAACCCTGGGAGCAGCCACAAAGTCCCATGCCTTAGAGATCAAAACTCACTCCCGTGGGAGGGCTGTAGGTAGCCTGGAAGCTCCCTGGAACCTGCAGTCCGCAAAAGAGATGAAAAAATAGTAGCGGATCAGCAAAGGAGATATAGACACGGGATCGCCAAGACCAAGTTCGACAGCAGTCCATTGATCGGCCCGACCATCGGTTAGCCACATCCAGGTCCCAAGAAGAATCCAGAAAGTGAACTGGCTTTTCCTCTGTACCCTCAAATTCACAGCAGAAGCGGCAAAAGGCTAAGAAAAATAAGCAAGACAGCGGGGCTGATTAGGATTGCACCTGTTCGGCCGAAGAAAACGGTCTGTGAACCGGAGACAGAGGCCCTCTGAATACATAGTAATATATATGAGAGTTAAAGAGAGGAAAAAGAATCTTGGGAAAAGGGGAAGGGGAGGGAAGACAGGTAAGCATAAAATACGATAACAATCAAGACTAATAATAAAATCAATATGAATAAAAATGACAGAAATCACTTAAGAAATGTAATAAAAATAATAGTAATAATAAAACAAAAACAATAAAATATGAATAATAAGAATAATAATAATAATAATAATAATATAATAATACACACATATAGAATCGTTACCTGGTATTTGACATCAATTGGTAAAAAAAGAGAAGAAAAATCAAACAAAAACATTAACGTAAGTCTCTGCAGATACAATTCGAAAAGGTATCTGGCCCCCACCACCAGTTCTAAATTTGTTAATGATATATATATACATATATATATATATATATTTATATATATAGCATATATATATATATATATATATATATATATATATATATATATATATATATATATATCTATATATATATCCCAACACAGCGAGAGATATATATATATATATATATAGTATATATATAAAGATATATATATATATATATATATATATATATATATATATCGCGACGTTCCTGGCGTGTGTTTGTACGACTACAAGAATCTACTCGGGGAGCCCCGCTCTGGAACGCTGGACAAGAACTCAATGTTGGACCAGCAAAGGCAATACTTGACAGATCTTCAAACAGTCCCACCTCTCCAAATCTCCTGCGGGAGGCCCGATCCTCGGGATCGTCACTCCAGCATCGTCTATCCTCAGACATTTCCATTTAACTATTTCAATACCTTTTTGAATTTGGGGTGCGTAAATCTGGTGTATGCTCCCAATTTCTCCTATTAACCGGAGATAGAGAATCAACTTCCACTTCTAGACATTACAATGAGTCACAGGAGATTTTACTCTCCTCAGCAGATACGAACGCTGGACTTCCCATTTCTCAATTAACCGGAGATAGAGAATTAAATTCCACTTATAGACAACTTACATTCACTCAGTATCCTCAACAACCGAAATCAACCTACTTGCCGACCTTTGCAACATAACCATACTGCACATCCCCTGACATCATCTTCTGTTCCCCCCAAATTCAAGTCACCACATCCTAGCAAACTTTTCATGCTCTCTCTCCTCAGATCACATTCCAATACTAATCACAATTCAACATAAACACCCTACATACACATCTTAAAAAAACATACGGTAAATCAACTACAAGAAAGCAAACTAGCAAGCTCATACAGACCTCACAGAACTAGATTTACTCTCCTTAAAATAGCAATTTTACCCCAACAAAGCAATACAAACCTTTAATGTAATTTAAAGCAGGTAATTTCATCCCATGGCAACTGCAGAATCAACCACACTTGCCTTGAAATTAACACCATCATTAAAACAAAGAAACTCACCAGACCAATATGAACTGAAACTAAGTCCAATTAAACTAAACACAAACCTCACAATAGAATATAAATAAACTAATCAACTTAACTCAGAAAAAGAATTAGCAACACTATGCACCCAAATACTAAACCACAAAACCAACACTACAAAAATATTCCGTACAAAAAAAAAATCCACACCACACACTCAACCACCCCGAACCCACGAGCAAAGTGTAAACAAACAAATACAACTATCTATTATTTTGTCACACTATTCAAAAATTAAATCACAAACCTACTAAGATAAACATCAAATGACTTACAAGTTTGAAAATAAACCAGAAGAACCCCCCCCCCCATTCACTCCCTTAGATATCCAACTATTGTTAAAATCTTAAAATTAACAAAGACCCGACCATATATTCAATACTCACCTCAAATACCTAAACCAATACTATCAACAGTCCTAAGACAAATATATAACGTTGTATAGCAAACCAACACTCTTACCAACATCTATGTAGCATGCACATATATCAATTAATATTAAAACCAACAAACCAGCTTCTTACCATATTTGAAAAAATAATCCTCCTTAGAATTTCCCCTTATCACCTAGGGATCAGACTACCAAACATGGTTTTCGACAAAGCACTTTACTACCACCTAAGTTATCTGAACCATATTCTCTATAGGGGTTTAACCAAAACTTCCTCCCCTCGACGGATGTACTCTCCTTGTAGCAATAGACATCGACA
Organism: Trachelipus rathkii; assembly: GCA_015478945.1. Classification (NCBI taxonomy): domain Eukaryota; kingdom Metazoa; phylum Arthropoda; class Malacostraca; order Isopoda; family Trachelipodidae; genus Trachelipus; species Trachelipus rathkii. The sequence goes on along the minus strand of JABUQX010102023.1, from coordinate 3,894 downwards.
AGGCATTTGAAACAGTTTCTCGTTACCTTTTAATAGACAAAATCTTAAAAACAGAAATAACCATCAAAGACAAAAAAAAATTATAGTAAATTTCCTATCTGGTCACATAGCTAATGTTATCCAAGGACACCACTCCTCCCGTTCATATAAATTATATAATGGAGTCCCCCAAGGCGCCACTCTTTGATCTACACTTTTTAACCTTTTTATGCACGACCCCCTCATCCATTTCAACCTCTATAAAAATTAATCTATGCTAACGATCTAACATAAAAAGAAATGAAGATACTACAAAAGACGATATGTACTTCAATGCCAAATAAAATAAAATCTTTTAAAACAACTCTTACAGATATAGAAAGTTTGTCCGCAAGTTCTTTAAGCTGCGCTGCCCATGAAGCAAGGGTAGACGCCCGTTCAAACTTTGTATCTTGTGAAAATTCTTTTCTAATAAGGCTTGCAATCGAATCCACGATAACAAGACCGATATCGTTTACAATACAAAAAAGCTCCATTGTTGATAATCTGTAACATATAAATGTAAACAGATAATGTGGTTTAGTTCGCCTCTGTAAATAAAAATTAACAATTACAAATTTAATACTTCCTGTCCTAATAATTAAGTTATTGAATGCAAAAGTGGCGTAAATCATTGATTTTGTGCAAATTAAGATTAAAGTTTGTTTTGTATTGTATTCAACGGGGATAAGTTACATATTCGCTGCCATATCTTGAGAATATTTAATATACTAACAATTTCACAAACTAGATTGAAGATAGAGCTATCCAAAGATAGGGAAAAGACAATATGTACAAAACATAACTTACACGACTCTTGTATTCAACGTCAACAGCTCAATTATAATTCAATAAATGAAAAAAAAAATCTAATCTCCATAATTACTACAAAACTGATAAGCAACAAATATTTTTGTACAGGGAACCAAATATTACAAAACATTAATTTAAAAGCCAACTACAATATATTTTTAACAAATAAGAAGAACCAGAGAATAAAACCAGAATTATAGAAAGGAAAAAAAAGGTTGAATAAAGAAAAAAAAATACATTCTTACATCTCGTTAAAAGAGGCAACAGTTTCAACTCGAAAAACGTGAAACCTTGACATCAAGTTATCATCATAATCAGTTTCAAGACTCTCTTCAAGTATTTGATTTACTCTGAAAAAATTGCATATGAATGAACCCTAATACGATTTATAATCAACCAATAATAATTGATAATTAATTCTTGCATCAAAATCTTCAATTTTAACAGTTAGCTTTGAATAGGGCTCTGCCCGTGAGTGGTAGTTACCTATAAATAAAAAAAATTAACAAAGAAGTCATGCAAGTCCCCTAAACGACACGATTAAAGAACAGGAACACACGTTTAAGTAAAGGGTAGAGAGTGCTGGAACGAGCGTATGAAAACTAATACAATTTATTAGGTTATAGTCTGAATTACCCACGAATGAATTACTGGAATAATATAAATCAAGAGTGGTCAATAAATGAAAAAGGCAATTAAGAACGCACACAATTATGATCATCGATCAACTTAATCAGACTATTAACAATTTACAATGAGTGAGTATTTGTAACTACCTTAATGATGGTTAAACGATTCCAACTACTCACTATGGTATTCACTGTAGTTTCAAAAGAAGGTTTAATATAAATCCTTAATAAATTTGTTCCATTAGGAGAACGAGAAGAGATCTACAAGATAACTATAGTAATATAAAGATTTTTAAAGTCTAAAATCATGAAAATTGGTCTACTGAAGAGCATAAAGTATTAATTTTGCTTCAAAGACTGTCCCTTTCACCCATTATTATTAATAACAGAGAAATAGCTGCTAAAGAATATTTGTAGGGTTGGTAGGTTGCTAAAAAAAATTACAGATTATAAACGAAAGAAGAATTCTGACTTTTCTAATAGTGTCTTAAAGAGAAGTGACGTGTATTATGCAGGTTATCTAAGCTTCATTCGATACTAGGATATCCTAGGAAAAATAGCAGCGCTTTTTTAAGTGAAAATGAAGCTATATTCATATTCAGCTTCATTTTATAAGAGAAAATAAAGTTGAATATGAATATATTAACTTTTAAGTGAAACATTCAAGAGCAGAATAGTGCTGTAGCCTTGCTTTATTTTAGCCAGTAAATAAAAAATTATTGAATAAAATTTAGTATATATTTTACATTAAGGATTTCTAAATGAATTTTCCACTCTGTATTCAACTTTGTGTGGACAAATTCTCAAAACCAGTTACATAGACAAACACCAAAAATTCCCCTTGCAGGAAATTTCTGCAATTGAAAACAGTTTGTGGCAAGTCGTTTAAAGGCTAGGATAAATATTCTCACACCACTAAAACAAAGCCAACAACACAATAAAATTATTCATTCACACAAAAAATAAACATTTCTATACACAGAATCAGTGCTGCAGAAGCGGTAAATATTTTTGGTTCGGTTCCATCATTATAAAATTATCCTGCTTGCCTTCCAAAATTATCCTGCTGCAGATTCATCCAAAAATGTTTTATTTTGTTCTGACTCCGCAGTCAAACACCGAACTGGTCACACTGAGATTCAATCCACTTTTCCTTTTAATGAAACTAACCAATGCAGTTTGAACTTTGAAGCAGGACTTATCCTACCAACCTTAAATACTATAATTATCACCTGAGCTTGGTAAAAAAAATCATCTAACATACTTTCTCACTGACTTTAAAAGGTCCTGCCAACTATCATCGAATAACGATGGTAATAAATACTCGCTTCTTAATTATGGCTCCTCTCACTAATGGTGATGACCCAAATAATAAGGAGTGAGATATCGAAACAGTTGTTTTGTTGTTTTGTGCCATAATAGCACATGACTGATTGACAGTAATAAAATCTTAAAACACATTGAATTTTTTAATGACTTCTTGGCTATAGTCATCTAAGTATTTTTATCTGCCACGAAACACTATACAGAACAAAAGTACTAAATACAGAAGATAAAATCATAAAAATACCTGTCAGCCTTGAAACACAACTCGGTATCAAGAAAACATACCCCATTGGGAGGGGATGAACATCTCAGACAATTCACAGCCAACTGGTAACAAAACTGTGACTAATCCAACTCTAAAAGCACAAAAAAAAAATATTATTATTATTATTCGTAATAGTACTATATGGAACTAATTAGTTTGGCAATAAGATGTATGAATCTTCAGTTCCAAACTTTATCTAATTCTAGTTTTCAAAAGATTTTTAAGGATGGAGGATGTGAGCAAAATCATTAAATTACTTTCTCTTCATTCTTGTACTTTGGTTAAAAATCTTTTTTACACCACAAAGCTTCCTTAGTCCCCCTTGTCTTTATTCAGAGTCCCAAGGGTGTATAACAGAACACAGACCCATTTTAGGACTTTGTATAACCTACATGATGATGAAATGAGTCCACATGTGAGTGACTAGGATTCCATACAATGTTTGAAGCTTCATAATTCGTGAATAAAAAATGACAGACAAAAGACAATCTCAATTCAACAGAAATTATATTTGCTCATACATATATGCTTGCCATACCGTCTTAAAAACAGCAAGCTTGAATGAAATATGGTTTATTTTGTAAATAGTTTATATTTAGTATATAAAAAAATATAATGAGAAAGGCTTGGAAATGTTCAAAACTTCAAATTAATCACAGATAAGTAACATGGAATCAAGGTCACAAATAGTCATTTAGATTGCCCTGTCAAACAGTAAGGTCAATATCACCTAAATGAATCAATAAAGCTTGGGATGGTTAAAAGACAGCTCGGCAATGCATAAAAATTGAAAGAACATTATCTTTTAATTAAGGAAAAATATATTGAAACAGAAATATACAG
>JABUQX010102022.1:10000-12500 GCA_015478945.1 Trachelipus rathkii | reverse complement strand
AAGTTTATTAATTAAGTTAAGAGATTATTGTTCTACAATTCAACTTATTTAAATAAGGTAAATAAATATAGGGATAATGTTTTTTGTTTTTTATTAATTCAGAGAAATTATATATATATATATATATATATATATATATTATATATACTATATTATATATATATATATAATATATAACATAATATATATAATATATATATAATATATATATATATATATATATATATATATACTATAATATAATATATATATATAAACAAGTTTAATTATCAAATGAGAATGGTAGTTTCAAATTGTAATTATTGTATTAGATAACTAAATTATGGAAAATGTTTTTTAATATTTACCAAATCACAGAAACTATGGAAAATTAGAAGAATACAATATAATATAAATATTATATATATATATATAATATATATATATATATATATATATTATATATAATAATAATATATATATATATATATATATATTTATAGATGTTAAATATTGCATTAATAATGGCAATTATATAAGATGTTAAAGAAAGAACATGATAATAGGAAGGTAAAAGAATTAAACTGCCTTCTCCGGTTGAACCACCGCCATGTGCGACTGAGGACAATATTAGCGCCGGTGCTTACACTGAGCTATCCTCCAAGCCAAAAAACTTGGATTCAAGAACAGTTATAAAGCAACGAGCTTCCCTTCAAAGGCGGACACACCAGGTGTCCAGCCTGTCCTATTCCTCGTTCTTTATATTGTAGAGTTAAATATTGCATAATAATTGCAATTATATAAGATGTTAAAGAAAATAACATATAATAGGAAGGTACAAGATTAACATGCTCCTGCCCGGGATTGAACCAACGCGCATGTTTTGCGAACGAGGTACAATATACCGGTGCGTTACGGACTGAACTATCCTCCAAGCCAAAAAACTTGGATTCAAGAACAGTTATAAAGCAACCGAGCTCCCTTCAAGGCGACATCACCAGGTGTCCAGCCTGTCCTATCCCTCGTTCTTTATATTGTAGATGTTAAATATTGCATAATAATCGCAATTATATAAGATGTTAAAGAAAGAACATATAATAGGAAGGTAAAGAATTAACTGCCTTCTCCGGGATTGAACCACCGCCATGTTGCGACTGAGGACAATATACCCGGTGCGTTACGACTGAGCTATACAGGCTGGACACCTGGTGATGTCGCCTTGAAGGGAGCTCGGTTGCTTTATAACTGTTCTTGAATCCAAGTTTTTTGGCTTGGAGGATAGCTCAGTCGTAACGCACCGGGTATATTGTTCTCATCAGTCCGCAACATGCGGTGGTTCAATCCGGAGAGCAGTTAATTCGCTTTACCTTCCTATTAAATGTTCTTTCTTTAACATCTTGATATAATGCGATTATTATGCAAATTTTAACATACAAATAAAAGAACGAGGATAGGAAAGGCTGGCACCTGGTGATGTCGCCTTGAAGAGCTTGGTTGCTTTATAGCTGTTCTTGAAATCCAAGTTTTTTTGGCTTGGAGGATAGCTCAGTCGTAACGCACCGGGTATATTGTCCTCAGTCGCAACATGGCGGTGGTTCAATCCGGAGAAGGCAGTTAATTCTTTACCTTCCTATTATATGTTCTTTCTTTAACATCTTATATAATTGCGATTATTATGCAATATTTAACATCTACAATATAAAGAACGAGGGATAGGACAGGCTGGACACCTGGTGATGTCCCCTTGACGGGAACGTTGCTTTATAACTTTTCTTGAATCCAAGTTTTTTGGCTTGGAGGATAGCTCAGTCTAACGCACCGGTTATATTGTCCTCAGTCGCAACATGGCGGTGGTTCAATCCCGGAGAAGGCAGTTATTCTTTACCTTCTATTATATGTTCTTTCTTTAACATCTTATATAATGCGATTTATATGCAATATTTAACATCTACAATATAAAGGAACGAGGGATTAGACAGGCTGGGACAACCTGGTGATGTCGCCTTGAAGGGGGCTCGGTTGCTTTATAACTGTTCTTGAATCCAAGTTTTTTGGCTTGGAGAATAGCTCAGTCGTAACGCACCGGGTATATTGTCCTCAGTCGCAACATGGCGGTGGTTCAATCCCGGAGAAGGCAGTTAATTCTTTACCTTCCTATTATATGTTCTTTCTTTAACATTTTATATTATATACTATATATTATATATATATATTATATATATATATATATATATATATTATATATATATATATATATAATATATATATATATATATATATATATATATAATATATATATATATATAGTATATAATAAAAATATTTACAGTTGTCACCACCATTCACGGGCGGAGCCTATTCAGGAGGGGGTGTTAAGTCGCATCGGCAAGTGTTACCACCTAACGCAGATGAGCACAGACTCAGGCTTTAAAATGGGTGGAGATTAAACAGCAAGAAACAAAGATGGAAGAGAATCACAGAGCAGAGGTGGCTGAAAGAGGAAGGCTCCGCAGAGAACAAG
>JABUQX010102021.1:30000-33682 GCA_015478945.1 Trachelipus rathkii | reverse complement strand
GGTGAGCAAATTAATAACTGTTGGATTGAAGTTTTTCAACCCTGCAAACAAAGTGACGATTTAACTTGTTCTATATTGTGTTACAAAAAAATTGCTTTTAATACGGAATCTAAGTAAGCTGCATAGTAATGAAGTCATTAATGTTCCACAGAACAAAAGCGTTTTTGTAGCTCTAATTTTATAACATCTTTCATTTTTTTCTATTTTTAAACCGCAATTTTCATTTGAAGATGTTCAAAATGCTTTCTTAGCGTTGAGATATAATATACATCGGAGACGAAAGCTGTGGGGCGTGATTTTTGCATCTAATCCATGTGACTCTGTTGGACTCAACATTATATGAATTTCTTCTGTATATATGGTCATCATTACACAGTTGAGTCCAGTCCCATATCTCTCATTTAAAGTTTGCGTTCAGATTCATCTTAAGTATTTTATTATAAATTTTATTTTCAAATCTCGACAATAAATATCGCGCAACATCCGCAGGCGGATGCGGATGCGGATCTTAATTAATGTGCGATGCTCCGTGGATGGCATGTTACCTGCCATCATATATAATATTAATATATACATATATATATATTATATATAGTATATATATATATATATATATGATATATTATATATATTATTATATATATATATATATATATATATATATATATTACATAATATATAATATATATATATTAATTATATATTATATATATATATATTATATAATACTATATATATATAATATATATAATATAATATATATAGTGATTCTTCTGCTAATATAAAACCATTTAAAAAAGAAATCGCTATAAGAGACGAATGGATACCTCATTGAAAAAAAATCTTAATTATAGGTAATAAACAATAGGACTATTAAAGAAAATAAGCTGCTAATTACGGAAAATATTTTTCACAATCAATAATTAATAATAAATAAATAATAATAAATAATGAATAAATAATAATAATAATAATAATAATAATAGTTATTTTATTTGCATTTATTTACAGTATGGAACAATTAATAAATAGGTAAACAAAGAATTATTACGGGAAGGTAAAAAAACTTGCCTCCTTAGGGGCGAACCAGCATGTTGCGACTGAGAACGATATACTCAAACATCCTCTAACCCAAAAAAAGTTAGATTCAAGAACAGTTTTAAGCGAACGAACTCCCGTCAAGACGATATCACCAAGTATTCACCTGTCCTGCCTCTCGTAAGATTTTAAAATCATTTAAATGGCTGATCCTCGAAATTAATAAAGTAGGTAAACAAGTGAACTATTACGGGAAGTAGAAGGAACTTGACATCCTTTGGGGGAACCACGCATGTGCGATGAGAACAATATATCGAAGCTCTACTATGACAATCTCTAACCCAAAAAAGTTAGATTCAAGAACAGTTTTAAGCGAATTGAACTCCGTCAAGACGATGCACCAGTTCCCCTGTCCAAGTCCAACGTTGTAAGATTTTTAAGTATTATAACTAGGGATGGCAGGATTAGTAATGTAGCGGATAGCACGATCCGATATCGGCAAGTGTTATAATATATAGTATATATATATGTTTCATCATAATATATATTTATATTATTATATATCATAATATATATTATATATATATTATATAATATATATAGTATATTAACTGGTAAAAGGTATAGCCACGGACAAACATATTTTTGAAATATATATATATAATCCGTTAATTAACTCGTTAGTGAATATAGTTATAGATTTATAATTATATTATGTAATATTATATTATATATTATGTATATTATGTTATTTTATTTTATAAATTATATATATATTGATAATAAATATATATATTACATATAGATATATTGATTTTGGACTTAGAATTTTTCAGAAAAATATGTGGAGTCCTGTGCTATAACTTTACCCGGCGTAATTATTATTAATATATATAATATTATATATAATATAATAATATTATATAATATATATATATATATTATATTTATATATAATATATATGATATATATATATATATATATTTATAATATCTATATATACATTACAGGGTGTCTCACGAGGTTAGTATACAGCGATTTATATACCGTTCGGAGTTTAAGTATTAGAAATGTGTTGTATTAAGTTCGATTATGTTAATTCTTAAGAGGCATGAATATGTTACGTGGTTCTGCGCAGCCAATACGAAAACCGCGAACAAACATGCGAATGTCGAGGATGATATATTTTTTATGGCTTTGTGAAATGCACATAAAAAATGAGGTGGCTCTTCTTCTCGACATTATTTGATACGGTTCTTCGTTTCCAAACTGATACATAACCGTCAAGTTACAACAATAAGCTTTAAACGTGAATGTGAAAAGGTTGAAAGAAAAACAATGGTATTCAAGACAGCTTATATATCGATACATGTAATTGTAATAACGTTAGTTAATAGCTCATAACATACAACAAATTCTACCACCATGAATTCTTATCAAACAGCATGCAAGAAGGAGAAGAAGCCAGGTCATTTCAAACGTAGTACATACAGTATTTACAAATGTTGTTCGAAGACGCCTCCATCCAAGCGAATACATGCCTCGCCCTTTTGGCGCCAGGTTTCATTGTATACCAATGACAGTGACGCCGGGTTGATTCCACTACATGCGTTGGTTATTCGACGACGAAGATCATCGGGCTAGTACTGGTTTCATTAAAACCCAGTGTAACGGATGTTGAGATACTCACAGAAGTAGTCCTGGTGTATAAGTCAGGTGAACGCGCAGGGCATGGAAATGGACAAGATCTTCCGATCCATCTTCCCGAAAGGTTCTGTATCGAGGTAGGTCGTGCACTATAGCTGCATTATGTGTTGGTCACCCTCATGTTAGTAATATATTCTTCTTTGTGTTCCTTAAAGGTGTATCACTCAGGGGTCAAACAAGGACGTCGCAGGAAAGAGAGGTAACGTTGTCTGCAAATTTCCCTCAGAACTAAGGCCCGATATCCTACTATTGAGATACCACACCAAACGTTGACGAGTATGAGACCTGGTTGGTGGCTAGTGAATGTTATATGGGGTTTGTTTTCACCCAAGTGTCTTAAGTGTCCTGTTATACATACCGTTATTTGTAAAGCGAGATTCATCGGTCCATAAGATATTTTCCCAATAAGTCTGAACATCCATTAGAAAATCAATGACCAGCCAGCGGATCCCGCCCACTTTTTGCGTCTTCCACGATGCCAAACCATGCACATGTTGGCATATATGGTACATGTTGTATGCAACACAAAGTCTGTTGTATGGTTTCTTCGATTTTACCAGACGAACTAGCTGCCGTAATAGACATGGGATTCTTCATGCGGGTGTATAGACAGAACGTCCAGTGCGAACGTCGATGTACGGACACGACCCCGCCTCCGTATTCGATAAGGGGGTAAACTTATCGACCATGATATCTTGAAACGTCTGTAAAACTCTATGGATATGCATTGCCGGCAGGTCGTAGATGTGATAAGTGTCCTATTCTGCAGCAGCTTGCGAGCATTCTGTTTTGCGTAAGTAACTAACAAACATGTCACGCTTTTCGTCCTGCGGATACTGGTCACATGTTCCAAATGTATGCTCTGACTAAACAAACAATCGAAATTATAACTTGCACTACACTATACCCATAATTTGTAAGGTTTAAAACAATACC
>JABUQX010102021.1:12500-25000 GCA_015478945.1 Trachelipus rathkii | reverse complement strand
TATAATATATTAATATCATGCATAAATATATATAACTATCCGTCGTTAACATCGTAATATTGATGAGTAATATAATATACGGTAATACTTGTATATACAGTAATACTCTTATATTGTATCCTAGTATACTAATATAATACTATATATTATATAATATATATTATACTATATGATATATTATATATAATATATAATATATTATATATATATATATTATATATATATATATACTATATTATATAATATATACTTATATATATATTCTATATATATTTAAAAACTATATATATATATACTAGTTATATATAGTATATATAATATATAATATTTATATATAGGATTATGTATATACTATATAAGATATATATAGTTTCATGATAATGATATGGATAAGGAGTAATGATGGTAAAGGAGTGGCATGATACGGAGCATCACCAAGCGATAAAGCCCGATAATACGCAGGGAATTCTTAGACTTCTATATCGCCAGCGTAATGCGTAATATCGGCTTTACCAACTGGTGATACGCTTAGATAAGGACGAGACGATCCTCTATAATACTTAGTGTGATATATTGATTATAATATATTGATAATATATATATATATATATCCTCCAGATATCTCAGAATACTCTTAGTCTCCTACCTCTTTAATAGGTATTACATTAGATATAATATAAATATTGTATAATCGTGCTCTATCGGTATATGTTATAATAGAAAATAGGAAACTATGGTTTGAACGTCTCTCAGGTCAAAATTGTAAGTTGAAAGGCAAGAACAACGCTCAGATATATTATTACTCTCTATCGCTCTCATGCCTCTCGCTGGCTCTCTCCTTCTCAAATTTTTCTATATGATAGTATAGATTACGAACGTAATACAACGGTGTATACCTATATCGTCTATATATATACTATACTATTAAAATATGCTAATTGTGAAACTAAATATATATTAGTATATAAGTTTTTAATATATATATATAGATTAATTATATATATATATATTACTATAATATATATATTAAAAAATTATTATGACGAAACTTTCTGCATTTCTTTTGAAAAGCATTCGAAAGAGTCGAGAAATTAACTTTTAAAACGTTACCGAATGAACTCGTCTGTTTTCATTTTACTTTTAAATTTTGTTATTTGGTAATATATAGCATCGTGAATACAGAGCTTCAAAACATTATAGCTCATTTCAGAGATAGATATGGCTGCAAGAGAATTGTAGTATCAGTAGACAGTACACAAGTGGAAGGCGCCAAACGAAAAATAAAGCAGAAAAAGAGAAAGGACGACTGAAGGATGTAGCATATACTCGAAAATATCGGACATATTTAAAATGTCTGTTACACTACAGCCGAACTCGCATGCTGAGGAACTACTGATGATGTCATAGTTGCAGTACAGCTTCGGAATGTAAAACTACTCCTATATCTCTAGCTGTTGAAGAAGACACTTCGGGTAAAATTGATGATTCGAAACTATGAGCTGGTACATGAAAAGCAGAAGTGCCATCTGTACTATACTAATTACTCTACAATACGAAGACCTGACTATGGCCTGCATTAAAAACTGATGAATTCCGTCTCATCAGTGTGTGAACAAAAATGATGAACAACAAGTGGATGCCAGACACTAGTTTTCAAAAATCAGTAAGAGTTTATGAGGATGGGAAGTTCTATATTTGAATCAGTGCATTTATTCGGCACCTTATGAATGGTGATACTTAACCAATGTGCCCCAAGGTTCAGAATAGCTGGGTAAAACTGTAAGTGATATCTGCGCAAAGCATTTATTACCGAGGACACCCACGCCACTCTTGAATTAATGACTTTAACATGTTAACGTATCTATGAACATGAGAATAGTGATGCCATCGAACAGTGTTATCCAATCTAATTATTAGCCGAAACAAGTACAATACGTTGCTTACGAGCTGCAAACCATATGAAAGATGTTAATCTAGAGAAATGTTTTAATAGAGTTGTTGAATGTCTCGAAATTTCTTGCACACGTAGACTGGCTTATTAGATGTAAAAAAAGAAATAATCGGCTCTCCTCAAATGACAAGTTCCTTGAATGTATTGAAGCTTTTGGCAGAGTCGAATCCATTAGCAGGTCATGTTATCTACGCGTCGGAAATGTATGGGAACGGTAATGTTTATACCTGTCTTCTACAACATGCAATGAGTTTATTCATTGTTAATGTCTGGAAGGCTTTTGACTTTACTGTGTCAGAGGAAATGGAAATACATTAGTATTACGTTAGATTCGACACCAGATACTCTCATTGTGCATCAATTTAACTTTTATTATTCGCTATGTGGAAAAGCAGCGGTAAACAGTTGAACATTTTTACAGTTATAAACATGTTCTGTCATGATGTCACATTAACTGATGTTATTTTAGTAATTCTTTGAAGAAGTAAACACGATTCCAATAGGTGATTGTCGAGGTCAGAGCTACGACAATGCCAGTAACATGACAGGAAAATACTCTGGTGTTCAAGCTAGACAAAGAGAAGCCAGCAGCTGAATGTTCCTTGTTCTGCACACTCCTTGAATTTAGTTGGTTCATATGTTTCAGAATACCGTTCAGATGGCTTATGTTGTCATATATTTTGCAAATTGTTTTTCATTATTTCGATTTTAGACCTTGTTAATCTCCCACGACCTTAAAAATAACAGCGAAGTATTTGAATTCTTCGACCTCTCAGTGCAGTTTCTTCTATTCTCATGTTTAAATCCTCTTCACCCTAAGCTACTTTATAATTTGTCTTTTCAGTGCTTACAGTTTTCATATCCAATTCTATTTGCATTCATTGTCCCATTTCCTGAGATAGTTCCCTCTCGCTCTTAGGGCTGCGTCATCGATAGACAGGATGTGCTCTGCATTTTTCTTCTATAAGTTCGTCTTCAAACCGTAGAGTCATAATATTTGAACGAGTAATGGCGAAGAATGCTCCTTCGTCTCACTCACCTAGATCTACCTGAAAACAACTCTCATCCCCAAATCACCATTATGATGTTTCTGGGAAGTCTGGTATGTTTGCTTTTAATGAGTAGTTTTATTGCGCTTTTTGAGTTGACCCTACTCTGGTTCTCACGAGAATTTCCATTACTTTTCTATTAATTGTATCCTATACAATTGATTTTCTACTCCAAGCCACATCAGCACTTCTTGTTCACTCTAAAGTCTTTTTAACACACATTTCATATAAAATTGGTTCTGTTGTGCTTCTGCCTACGCTCTGAATCGTATTGCACGTCTCCCAAGGATCCTGCTACTTGGACTTTGCAGATTATATAGAATTATTTTTTACATTTCTTGATAGTAAAGGAAAGTTCAACAGAAATTCCGCGTTTGGCTTGAATTCCGGCTAATTCCCTATCGGCGAACCAAAAACTTCAAGTTCGGTAACCCTTAATATTTAACGATTATTTTATATAATTATTATTTTATATATAAATATTTTCTACTTTTCAACTTAATATATCTTTTCTGTTCTATATATATATATATACATAATATATATTTATATACGTAAATGGGGGGAAATCAGTCAAAAATCGCCGTTTTTTTTTAGAATCATGAGAAATCGAAAATTTTAGTTACATCATACTTAAGTTTTGTCTCACATTTAGAGTTTTCCTTAATGTTTAGCAATAATGAAATAATAAAATCTCAAAATGAATATTTTTAAATTTTTTTTGAAAAATTCCATTTCAAAAAATTGAATTCGGGGAAAGCCGGTCAGTGGCGTAGGGGAAAGCCGGATTAAAATATTATTTTTATTGGTAGCTTGTTAAACCAAATAATAATTAATTCAAGTTGAATGAGCGTTATTACTTTTATTGGATTGAATTAAACCAAATAACAGTTAATTTATATATTTTCTAGCTTAATATTTTTTACAAATTTTTTAAAATTTTTTTCTCTCTAATGCAAAATAACATTAAAAAAAATGAATTCAACTGGCAATATAGTATTAAGATTGCTAAAGATAATAATAACTATTTCAACTTTCGTTAGCATTAGAGCTGGTATACGATTAAACCTAAGCTAAGCATTATTAATATCAACTGGTTAGCGTTATAGTTTTTCACAATATTAATATTTAAATTATGACAATCAATTTTATAATTGTTTAAATAATTATAATATAATAATATTTAAGCCTTTTTAAAAAAATAGTCTTTTTTTTTTTTTTTTTTTTATTATATTGAGTATGTACGCACATTTCACATGAACATTTTTTTTATCCTTACACTAGATAGAAGAAGATATGTATAGAAAAATTAAACAAATGTCTTATAGTCTGACCATACATCAAAATTAGAATTAAAAGTAGTAGAAACTAAAAAAAATGGACATTTTATACAAGTTTATACTGACCGTTTTCTTCCAACGCCGACCAGTTTTCCCGAAATTGAAAAAACTTACATTAAAAAAAACTAATATTATTAAATTGTTTTTACAGGAAAAATGTTAAAATACTTCCCAATATGCATCTAAGTCAAAATTCTGATATCTTAAATCTACGAGATTCACCAGGTCTTAGATTTTTTGCAATTTAAAAAAAAATTTTATTTTCACTTAATTTAGCTGTAGGTGCTAGTTACTTTACTTTAAATTTTTATATAGGGTTAAAATATATTCTATTTGCTACTTAAAAAACTTTCTCTAATTAAAAATGTTTTAATTTAAAAATAATTAACATATTTATAAAGTGACCGGTTTTCCCCTTCTGTGACGATTTTTATCCTCAAAACGGATAAGAATATATATATATAATTAATATATATATATTATTTATATATTATAATTATTATATATATAATATATATTATATATACTATATATATATTATATATAGATTTAATATATAATATTATATACATTACTTGTAGTTTAAAATGAGTTTTAATTCTCAAAAAGAATAAGTTTTGAAATTTTATACGATTTTACAAGCACTTATATTATTATTATTTAGATCTAATTTCATTTTTACTAAGTCGAATGACGTCATGATAGAGTGTTTTTCGAATAATTGTAATATTTAAATAACTGGTTTGATGGTGCAGGCAGGTAATATTGATGGAAACATAAAACTTCATAAACTAAAAAGTTCCAAACATTGACATCAATTATTAATGCTAAATCTTCTAGATTTGGGACAATCATTTTAAGAAATTTTCAACAACTCAATAGACCAAGCGCAATGACCTCAAACCATTAAACCAGTTAATTTTACAGTTGCAGTCCAATTACAAGAAAACAAAACTATTTAAGCTTAAATATATATATATATATTATATATCTATAGTATATAGTATATATTATATATATATTATATTATAATATATATATATTATATATTATAATATATATATATATATATATATATATAGTATACCGTATATATAAATAGTATAATATATATAGTATATACTATATATATATATGATTATTATATATTAATAATAACTATATATATATTATATATATATATATATATATATATATATACTATATATATATTTATATGATATATATATATATATATATATATATATATATATTAATATATAGATAGAAAATAGGGTAGGATATTGGCAGCTCAAACCTTACTATTCTATCATCACATTTTGACTCAGACTAGTATCATCAGAAAACTGTAGTTAAATAATTCAAAAATGAGTGTTGAAAGGATAAATTATTATAGTGGCTATAATAAATAATAATAATACTAAAATAAATAATAATATAAGAATAATAATAATAATAATCAAATCATAATAATAATATAATAATTAATATAATAATAATATAATTAATAAATATAATAATATATTTATTATTATTATATATTATTATTATTATGTTTTATTACTATATATTTTATTATTATTATTATTATTATATTATTAATTATTTTATTTATTATTATTATTATTGTTTATTATATCTATTTTGTACTTCAAAACTATTTTTAGTATTATTTTAATTTATTTAGTTCTAATGATGACACTACTTTAAGGCCAAAACTTTGATAAATAAAGTTGTAAATGTTTACAGATGTCATATCTACTCGATACAACCAATATCGTTTAACGAAAATTTTCCATAATAAATCGAACATTACGGTTCTTCAAGTTCATCAAAGATTGATCATACTTGAAAATAATGTAGAGAAATTGGATATGAAATTACCTTTTATGGGAAAAATGAGTTGTGAATGAAAGCAAAATAAAGAAATATTAAAAATCAAAATTATATCTAAATCATAGTACTTTATCTTTTTGGGAAACTTCGTCGAAGTAACGAAAAACTACCTAAATCTTTAGGCTCATCAGTGATATACAATATATCGGTGACTGGAATGCGCTACATAGGAAAGGATACACATAACTTTGGACATTTCTCATTATACCATATTGAGGAAAAGGAAAATCTTATTTTTAAAGCTGTTTTGAATTTAATTCTGTGCTTAAAAAGTCTGCTTGTCTGATTATACCACATTGAGGAAAAGGAAAATCTTATTTTTTAAAGCTGTTTTGAATTTAATACTGTACTTAAAAAATCTGCTTCTCTGATATCAAAGTCATAAAAGACCTAAAATACAGACATTTCGACCAGTCAGAGGACTATAATTATTTATAATTCGTTTTTATGTATTAGATTATATTGTTATCTATTAATGTTTGTTAAGAAATCCTTTTCCGAAAAGGTTTATGAAAGTAAACAATAAAGTTGTGGCAAAAATCTCTTTATTTTAGCCATTTACTATATAGAATACTCCATTATATTATATTATATATATATATATTATAATTATATATACTTATATTATTATATATATTATATATATATTATATAATATATACTATATAATATATTATGATATATATATATATATATAATACTCTATAAATATATATTATAATTATATATCACAATTTACTGTCACCTCCACTGCTCTCCTATGAGAAACAGATGACTTTGTACTCTGCACAATGCCTGACTGAGCAGTTATCTAATTAAACTTAAGGGTGTGAAAAATGCACCTGATGTTACTAAAGCTCAGGGTTCATCTTAAGAAATGTTTTGTGTGCAATTTTTGGAATGACATCTTACAGTAGATGAGGGATCAATTGAAAATCCAATTTGTATTCTGAAAGAGTGTGCCAGAGTGGACTGTAACAGCATTACAGGTGTTTGGCTGTGCAGTTTGTTCTGTATGGAGATTTCAGGTGGACATGTTGGAGTAGGGTATTGGTTTGCGGTATGCGAGTCGTTTCTCTGGGTTAATTATTTAGGTTGAATGTGGGTGGAGTTCTAGTCTATTGTAATTTCAGAATAGAATAGATATTTCACTGGTGTAGCTTTGCTGGCAAAGTTATGTTCTATTTAATGAATCTCAATGATTTTGAATTTATGCGGTGCTTTGATATTGTTTATGTAGGGGCACATGTCATTTGTGTATTGAATATCAATCCTAAGATGGTTGGTTGTCTATTAAGAGGGATATTTTAAAGATGAATTGTTGGAGGTTTATGCGATTCTCTTTTATCTGGTGTGAACAATGTAACTGAGGATTTTTGAGGTAAGGCTGATATTCTGTTAAATGTCAGTTACTGTTCCAGTTGTCCTATATAATGTTATAGTTCTGTGCATGCCGTATTTATGGAGGGGTGTTGAACAGTAATAGATCATCAGCATGTCTATTAATTTTTATGTAAAGGGAGATCAGGATTGGGAGATTAGGAGATTAAAAAGTGAAGGAGAAAATGGCTCCTTGGGGGATGCTATTATATAGTTTGTATGTACGGGAGGAGTGTAGTCCTTGTATAATAACTTTAGCTGTACGTCCTGATAGGAAGTTTACTATTTTTTTTTCTTTAGTGGGCATGTTAGTATTTAATATTTTATCTATTAAAATATATTGTGGAAACTGTATTGAATGCCCATCGAATGCCCATGCATTGAATCTATTGTGATTAGAATGGTTCGAGAGGGGAGGATTTTGGTTAAAGCCATTCAAAATAAGGTGTTTTAAATCAGTTAGGAGAGTGGTTGTGGAATGTTTTTGTCTAAACCCATGTGTGTTGGATAGAGGAATATAAGGCAAGATTCTATTGAGTATTAAATTTTTCCAATACTTTGGATATTGTGGAGAGCAGCAGTGAAATTGGTCTATATGAAGCTGGGTTGTTGGGTGGTTTACCTGGCTTTAGTAAAGGAATTATATGGTAGGGTTTCCAGAGAGGAGGGAGTGTATTAGTTTGCCATGCTGTGTTAATTAAAATGGCTAGTTACCAAAGGTTTGAGGTGGGTTTCCAGCTTGAATGGAAAAGAGAGAAAGTATATTAGTAGAATTGAGAGAATTTAAGGAAAATAGTGTGCATATGGAAGTGTCTGATTTGAATAAATTCATGTTGTACTTAATTCGAATGAAGTAGCTGAATGAAAAAGAGCGAATGCAAGGCGTAAGAGAAGATAATGATAAGAGAATTGCTGATAGTCCTGAAAGGTTAACTAGTCGAAAAACGAAAGTTAAGGAATGAAGTAATAGATGCAAGAGACGCGAGAGAGGTAAATAGTGAGAGGGGAGAAAATGAAAAGGTGGTAGAGTATGAGAGACCCTGTACTAGGAGTAGGGGTAGAGTGAAAGAGTATGATTGGGTGATGAAAACTGTTTTATAAATGAAGAATGTTTTGGGGATAAATATGATACAAACTTAGGTGGGAGGGATGTGGTGAGCTGACTGTAAAAGTTTTTTTGTATCATATTATATGTATTGCTTATTATTATTGTTTGCAGAGAGAGAAAGAGAGAGGGAGGGAGAGAGAGAGAGGAGAAAGAAAGAACCGTAGGTTGATAGATTGTGAAATAAAATGCTAAGAAGTGTGAAAAGTGAGGGTGGGTGTCCAGACGGCATCAGGCATAAACATCCTATCCTCACCTCCTTTCCTTCAGTCTTCTTACACTATTGGTTCCTTCTAACTTTCCGTCCAGTCGTCTGGCATTCACCACTCTTCTTTTTTTTCGAAAGTGAATGATTGTTGTTTTTTTCTATTTTCATTTTCTTAATAATGTTTTACTAATAATTTATTCTTTTCATGTTTTTAAAGAAAATAATATATTTTTATTTACATTTTTCTTTCCACACTGTGGTTATATGACTGAGGACTAAGATTACTTAATTTTTGGATTAAGGCTTATTTATTTATTATTTGTATGATTCTATTATTATTATTAATATTATCATTTATTTATTATTATTATATTATTCATTATTATTATTATTCACTTATTATTATATTATTATTATTATTATTATTATATTATATTAATTATTAATCATCTTTATTGTTATATATATATATATTTCACAATATATTATTATTATTATATTTATATATTATTAATATTATTATTATTATTATTATTATTATATATTATTATTATTATTATTCATATTTTGCTTTTGCTTAGAATAGAAAATACTTTATTTATATTATTTTTATATTATGTTATTTTTGCTAAAAAAAAAAAATGAATGTTATGATGGGCAGAGTGCTCTCTTCTTCCAGTTTGTATTGCTGGGAAGAAAAAAAAAACTGGACGAAACCCCGTCCAGTTTTTATTTTTGGCTTTGGTCTGAGCAGAGAATTGTATTCGATTCTTCTGATGGTTTCTCGGATTGGAACTGCCGTAGAGTCCTTTTCTCGATCGACGGAAGGCTTCCTAATAATTGTTGTTGTATTGGTTTCCCTTACATGACAGGAAAGTTGATTTGGTTTCCCTAAAATGATACTTCCCGCAGAAAATACCCTTCACCTTTACCATTATCCCCATGATAAGCAGCCAGTATCCCTGATACCACATACCCTAACAACCCACTACCCGAAACCAGAAATTATCCCTGAACAAATACCCTTACACCACTACCCTGAAACCAGAAATTATCCCTGAACCTAATCCCCTGAAAATTACCCAAAGAGAACCACTGAGAATTGAAACCCCCTGAAAAAACCCGAAAGACAACCCCCCTTGAATTGTAACCCCTGAAACCACCCTGAAAGGGGACCCCAAAATCAAATAAACCCTTTGATTTGTGTAATATTTGTAAATATTATTTGGTTGATAACATTGTTTTGTTTAATAAGGATTATATTTGAAAAAAATCATTGCCCTGTAACTTTGGCTTCTGATTTTTTATTTATTGTGATTTGAATATTAATTATTATTTATAAACGTTTTGTTTTTTGATATTGGAAATTTGATTTTATTTATTGTGATTTGTGTATCTTGTATTATTTATTATTTATAAACCTATTGTTTTGGTAGATATTGGAAATCTTAAGTAATTAATACTTTTTGTTTGGACTATTTTTTGAATTATTTATTATTTACTAACCTATGTTTTTTTGATTGTATATATTTTTTCTGACTAACGCTTGGACTAATTTGACAAACTGACTGAATAAAGAAAGACGGACAGACTGCGTTTATTATCTTTTTTTTGTTCTTTAATTAAACTAATTCATAAAATTGTGTGTGTGTATTTCCTTGTTGCCTCCTTCAGTTTTCCCGACCAAATATTATCACGCCCACTCCTTTATACTCTTTGTGGTTTTTTTTAAAACAACTACATTGCCTTTGGATGTTATTTGGAAATTAAGAAATGTAGGCCTTCCAGATTTTTTAAAATTAAAGGTGTTGTAATTCCCTTAGATAAGCCACTTAATTAAAAGCTATTTATCTAATATAAAAATCTTACACCCAGCTTTCATTTGGAATAAATTAACTTTCTTACATTATTCGAACAAAAATAAATCAAGTGTTTTTATAACATAATACAAAATTTTTATTTATTTAAACAATACACTTTAAAAAAAAAACTAAGTTCTCAAACTGAAAAACTGCTATTGCCATGCTTTTGACACGTAAGAGAAAACGTATCGCTTTACCAAACACATTTTACTGTATATATAATATATATTATATATATATATTATATATATATATATATATATATATATATATATATATATATAATTTATATATATATATATATATATATATATATTATACTTATATATATATATAATATATATACGAACAACGACGATGCACGATTTAAGTGCCAAATATATATATATATATATATATATATTATATATATTATATATATAATATATTAATATATATATATATTATATATATATATATATTATATATATTATATATATATATATATAATATATATATAATATATATATAATATATAGAGAAGAGAGGAGAGAGAGAGAGCAGCTGAAGAGGAGAGAGAGAGAGAGAGATTCTTCAAATTTCTTTTTTTTTCAAATTTAATTTCGTACGATTTCACTGGTTGAGCGAAAGTTTTCGTACCCATGAATTTTCGTATTTTTTCACTCGTACAGCAAGGTATGCGCTTGGCCTGGTCCTATATATTATTATATGAAATATGAAGATTTATCAGAATTTTACTCTTAAGAACAGAGTAGGAAGGAATAATTTCCAAATGAATTTAATTATTTTAATTGCTTATTACTAAAGTAGTTGCTTTTCTTTAAATTTATTGCAGAAATTCAGTTTCTTTATTCCATTTCTCATTAAATTGTCGACCTCCAATAAACTTTCACCAATTTAAATTATTTTATTAATAAGACTCAAAAAATATTGGGTAGGAGCTTACCACCCTACCTACCCTATATATACGCCCCATGATATAATATATATATATATATATATATATATATATATATATATATATATACTATATATATATATATATATATATATATATATTAATATATATATATATATAATATATATATATATATATAGTATATATATATATATTATATATTTACTATATTATACTATATAATATATATAATATTATATATATATATTTATATATATTATATATATATATATATATATATATATATATATATTATATATAATATATATATATATATATCATATATATATATGCCGTGTGTGTAGGTGCGTGTGAGGGTGTGTGTGTGTGTTGTGTGGTGCACTGTTGCAGTAACTTGTAATCAGAACGAATGAAAGAATTCTGTTATTATTAATGAACGTTCAAGAAGCTCAAGAAATGCTTGATAAAAAAGACGAATCGAAATCAAAAGTTTTTTAAAAGAATTTTTCTTCTTAGTTTTGAACTGGAAGAAAAATTTTCAAATTCTCATCAAACGTTTCATTTTTAAGTTTTAAGTTTTTCTCAATTAAACTCAAGATGTTTTAAGAAACATTCTAAGCTTATTTTTAAAACTTAAGCGCGCTTCCGTATCTTATATATATATATACTATATATAATATTATATAGTTATAATATATTATATATATATATTATATAATATATATTAATATATTTATATATATATATATATATATATATATATATATATATATATATATATATTATATAT
>JABUQX010102021.1:0-10000 GCA_015478945.1 Trachelipus rathkii | reverse complement strand
AACTCAACCTTTGATGATTCTTGGCATTCCTCCTCCTCCACCTTCTCTTCAAGGTGTCCTATGGTCTTTGGCCTGTGTTACATTTGACGGGTGCATAGCTACCTGAAGATCTCATCTGAACGTAGAAGGAGGGGGCCCGGATGGCATCCCTCCCCCGAAGTTCTTGAGGAGAGTTGCTACCGACTGCCCCTTCCCATTCGCTTCAAATATATTCTCTGGTTCTTCAATACTAACACTTTCCTCAAGTGTTGGAAGCACGCACATGTTCTAACCTATTCCAAAGAAAAGGAAGTCGCTCTGATCCTTCTAACTATCGCCCTATAGCTCTCACCAGTATTCTATCTAAAGATCTTTGAAACCCCTTTTAAACTCTCACTTCTTAGACAGACAATCTGGAATCTCATTCACTTCTTTCCGCCATCCGCCCAGTACGGCTTCGGCAGATACAAGTCATTCATTGAGGTCTCGTTAAATTCTATTAATAGGGGTACTCCTCGAGTATTCCTATATATCGTAGGTAACAATTACCTTCCTAAGTATTAATATCTCCCTTTAACGTGTGTTTGCTTACCCCTATTTCATAGTCTAACTTAACCTGAAGAGATTAACCTTGCACTGACATTACTTATTGACGCCGTGTATTAGACATATGTTCTATACAGTCATTTCAAAAAACAAACCACTTAACAGATAATAGCTGATGCTAAGAGGCTGAGCATTTGAACGGATATGGCACGCGTCACTGCTCATCCTCTCATTCTACCTCGTCTTTATTGGAGGGAGTTATTTAGCTGCTCCCTCCAGAGATAACTCCTTGTAGTTATTAACCTATTCGCTAGTGAAGGTTTAATGCGCCCTCCTCTTCCAAGTGTGCATCTATCCCGTTCACCTTCGAAATCCATACGGCCTCTACACGATCTGGTATATGACATCGAGCGACTCTCCTCGTACTATCTCCTGTTGCGCATCTACGTTGCTCTAAAATATGACATCTTACTATCTTTCCCATTGCGGTTGCTCTGGACAGGAGGTTTCATCCGCCTTGTTATGGGAGTATGTTCCTCGGCGTATTCTGATTTAATATTTAGCACCTTCTTCACTCTGTGATATTTTCATATAAGTTTAGTAAGTCTGTTCCCTTGATTACATTTTGAATTCAATTCTCCCTCCTGGTGCACATTACTTTAACTCTACTAATTACCTACTTCTTGCAATTAATGTCCGCGCCACACCGTAACTGGTGATCGTGCGGAACACGTTATCCATTCTAATTCAAACTCATTTCAATTCCTCTCCTTCCTTTATTACTTATTCTAGGTATTACAATGCGTGACATCTCCTGCGTTCATTAAACTTCCTTCTGCATTCTTATTCTCCCGTATCTGGAATTATTAGATACTTACTTTCCCGTATTGGTTGTGTCCGGTCACTTAACTCATACTCCTTAGTACAAAGCGACATAACTTACCCTATATTCCTTCTGAAACTACTACCAAACTTCCTACTATAATTCTCCTTTTGCCTCATCTCCAAAGGCAAATCCACTACCGTTCTTAACACACTTTACCATACTGATCGTACTTATGATTACGTTAAACTATTATATGCGATCCCCATTCGTCGCGTTGTCGGATTACATTCTCTACAAATTATCTCTATTGGTAAGAAATCTTTAGCTTTTTAGAATCCTTAACATTAAAAATGTACAAATCCCCGTTTTGGAACTCGTAAAAAATCGTGATTAAATATAGAGACCAAATTTATGAAAATAAGTTTAATTATAAAATTCCTGTGAAAACGCCTTTTTATCTGACAATACTAATATTAGACTTCATGCTTTATGGCTACCTTAAATATAAATTTATTTTTGAAAACGTTCTCTCTATGCAAGAAAACGTGTGCAATGTTGAATTATATTACTAGACTCTATTCACCTAAATCACGAACATAGATACTGTTTAACAACGTCTTACCTCTCTTATACTGTCCAGCTATACAAGGTCTCATCGCGCCTTGATAGTATTGTGATGTGTGTCTTACATTATATCGGTTGAAACAGGGTCTTTCGCGCTATTACACTCGACTCAGCTTTTTTTGTGGCTAAACCAGGATATTGTCTGAAGTTCCTAATAAAGCTCTTAAAACGGCTTAATAAATATATTCTGATTAACTTACAGGTTATGCACTTGGACCTCCTACTTCTTATATTTTCAGTGCTTGCACACTGGTGATTTAACGATTTTAGTATGAACTTTAATACTATTTAAATGTTCTATAGTTTTAAAGTTAACTTCCTTGCTAACCAGCCCAGCTTAACAAGAATGAGCCGATGTTCCGTAGGGATACTTACTTAACGAGTATAAACCATAACACCGAAACTTCACTCCGATTATAACTCGTGACAAAGGTTATGTTGCTGGTTCTGCCTGAGCTACTTGAGAGATTCTTTATGAACCTCTAATTTCTTGTAGCACTGCGACGACTTGAAACAGAATTCGATTATCTCAGAGTGCATGGTACACTTTCTCTATTGACTTAGCCATCAAATTCTGCTATCTTGATTAGAAATATTTCTTCTTCCGTGCCCTCACGTGGTTACAATTAATAAAAATGAAAAAAATATTAATCATCCGCCTCATAAATTTAGAAGCATGCGCTATCAATGATTCAATGCATGAGCTAAGTCACTCGTAAGATGTGTACTACTCGTAGAGTCAGTCTTGAGATATAATAATTTTAGTTATAGATTGATCAGACGGTGCCACTAGATTTCACACTCGAGTGTGCCTGTGTTCTCCCGTGATAGTAGATCTGCCGTATTATCTAATCTGAGTAGGTAGAGTGTGTGACAACGCTGTAAATATACATACTATATTACTCGAAATAAATGCTTGTATCGTCCGTTTTGAGGTATAAATGGTGGTTACTCAGGATAATAGTTCAGATTACCGATTTTGTATTTACTGTGTATAAGAGAGAAGACCAATTTTGGGCATAATTTGGCTAACGTGTTAGGATATACTCGTTACAAGATTGACTTAATTATTCAATAACTCAGGTTTAAAAGATTAGTTAATAATATTTACGAATAAGAAAATCAATGATCTCATATGAAAAGATTAGATTTCATTGGTGTTTATAAAGTGCTGTTACGTCCCTTTGAACCAAACATCCATTTAATAATATTATCACCACTCGCATATATAACATGCTTTTGAATGGAATCAATAAAGTAATTAATATGTCGATTAATATGATAATCTTGTATGTAATGAAACTTAATAAACATAGTGGTATATAAGGTAGCTAGAAACATTAGGTATTATTATATTCATATAATATAGTTGTAAGTGAATTTCATAGAGTATATTATAGATGTTATAGTTATATCAGGTACTATTTAATTATTATATGGCATGGTACGATGACAAAAAATATATAAATGGATAGGGTAGGGTATGTTAAAGTCTGATAGTAGTAAGGGTCAAATTTAATTTTCTTAGTTAAGAACTGCATCTAGTAACATTATGATTTACGTTACTTCGTTTGCTTGAATTTAAAAGCTAAACTACTGAAGGGTCCTCTCTCTTCTCTCTGTGCTAGGCGTCTGCGTACTAACGGATCATAGTGCGGTTTGTACCTACTCAGCTCTCGACTGCTCTTCGCATGGGCTCTCTCTCTACGATCCTCTCTCGTCTAACTCTCGATTGATAGTGCTACCCTCACATCGTCTCTCATCTGTCTCGTGCGTTGCCCGAAACCTCATATCCTCTCCTCTCCTGTGAAAATGATGAATTAATTAGAATAAGTATATTCTGAGTTTAAATATTTAATATAAAGCTTATATAAAAGTATTAGGATTGAAATTAATTATGAACGGTATGAATTATGCAGAATATTATGATAGTACAAGTTGTAAATGGTGAAGGTATGTCTGGGCAATTAAATCCTTGAGTAAAATGTATTAGCAGGGTACTGTCTGGATTATTTGCGCTAGGGTTTCTTCATAGAGGGTATGTTATATTCCATAGTGTTATAATTAGTAGTTTAAATATTACTCACTCGAAACTAGTTTAGTGTAATAATTAGATAGAAAATTGTACTGAATGCAGTGTACTCGTCTTCAGATGCACTAAATCGAGTGTCTTTATGTGCGCATCGTATAATACCTCGGGTAAAAAGTTGAGGGTGCGTATGAGACGAGAAAAATTTGTATAATATTTACCTAATATTTTATATGATGACATTAGTAATAGGAATAGACCTGATAGTAGGTTTTCCATGTTTTCAGATAGTATTCTAAGTATTTATTATTATTTATTTTATTAAGATTGCTTTATTTTTTAATTAATATTATTGTTAAAAATCATTATAGGTTTATTATAGGTGAATGAGAATGATGGAGCGAAATACTGAGTTAAGTAATAGTTTGCCCAACAGTATAGAGTATATAAAGCTCCTCCAATTGGTTGCCCGTATCATCGAAAAATATGATTAACACCGGGTCTCCGGATTCACCAGTACATGGAAAAAATTGAGCCAAATGGTCCCGAGCCCCGATAAGTGACTATGTTGGTTAAAACCGTTAATTAAGTAGACGTTATTGTTTTATAATTTTTTATCTTGAACGGTTATTAAAACTTTCTAGCAGCTTAATTATTGTGTTTATAAACATTATATTATGTTTAGTTATATCCAGAAAAATAAAGATATCTATAGTAGTACCGATGTAAATCCAGTTATGAAATTATGCGTGCCTGATAGAGAAGAATAGTCGCGATAAACTTATGATTAATCTCGTAGGAGGTGGACGACACCTGAAGACACCATGAGAACCCATAAGCCCGAAAGAACGGCGACTCACCATTAAATTCTTCGAGGTCTGTCGTAGGGTTGTAGAGACCCTAGCTTGGATTTTTGTTTATGTGTAAATTATTACTCGAACTTTAATTTTTAAGGAATCATGAGTTTATTTATCTATATTTAAAAGACGTATATCCCGTATATATATTATAAATTAACAGTAAAACGTCTTAACTAATTATTCATATCTGTGGGACTATATAGAGAGAATAAAGGATTATTAAGGATAATGTAAAATATAGCTGAAACTATTATATTGTCAATTATAAAATATAGCTTCAATATTTCTAACTATCAAACCAAAATGGTTTAATAATTTTAATATATATATAGTCACACTATAGTTGTTTAAACATTGTATATATATAATAATACATCATTATAGTAGAAACATTTTATAATAGTATGTCTAATTTGAACATTTTGTACTATAAATATAGTTTATATAAATTTCGTTATTTCAAATCATTTATAGAATATGACTTCACGAAAATTTGTTTTAGTATGCGTCAGTTATTATTAAACTTTTTTGACTATAGACGTATAATTCTGAAATCATATATAGTAAATACTTTAAAAAGGTATATCACCATTTTTTAAATATATATCTTATTTATATAAGTAATAATTTTTACATTTATTCAAATAATTAATTATATATATATATCATATATATTTAATATATAATATATAATATATATAATATATGTATAGTATAATAATATATATATATATATATAATATATAACTTAATATATATATATATATATTTTAAATATTAATTATTATTATTATAATATATATATTATATATATATTATATATATATATATATTCATTAACTATTTTAAGATTTAATTCACGTATAAAATATTTCTAAATGAATAAAATTATTTATATAAATATAATTCCCTTAGATGATACAATTAATATATATATATATTATATAATATATAATATATATATATATATATATAATTATATAAATAATATATTTAAATATATAATATAAAATAATATATATAATATTAGGATCAACTTAATCACTTTAAAAAGGATGTACATAAAAAAATTGATACATTATCGAAAATATCTAGTATAATACTGAATTACATCATGTTCGTCAATTAACTGTATCATTTTATTAATTAAATCACTACTATCGTATTCTCTGCATCAATACATTCTCAAATGACTTTGTTTTAAAACTTTTATAAACTTCCATATAATGTATGAGATAGAGACTAGCAGGGAGTGAACATAGTTCGGGCACAGCATACTGCTAGCTCCTGTTCATTATCCACTCATGGTCTTACAGAGTTCTATTTTAAAGAGTTCCACGACTCAGAGTATCTCAAGTACCTGCTGCTCTCATTGCGATTTTTTGTCTCTCTCTCTAGTTATTACTCTTCCATGTGAAACTAGATGGACACGAGAGCGCCGTCGGTGGGATTGAAACATGTATGGGCGGCACATCGTAATCTCCCGCCCTCCCTACGTCCAATCATACCCTCGTGATTGCGAGCTCTTGAATACGTATCAACTCAATCCCTCTTGACATTATATATGCCATTTTCCTTACCTTTTTTGATCGAAAATTTTTTTATATTATAGTGACATAGAGGGTAATTACATTGAGTGTGTGTTTTACAGAAGCAATTCACACAAAAACTAGACGTATCAAAATTGTTATAGTGGTTAACATAAACAAACCACAATACTCAACCTGTTGTCGCGTCGTGTATATTGTGACCATATAGAAAAGTATTAGTGATAGTGTAAAAAAAAATCGATTACATCCTCGTTCGATATAAATCAAATACATGTGACACTTTTTATGTCTACTCACACTCTCTATGATTAATAATTGCTTATTTAGAGGTCTTCCGTTAACACATAATAATTTAACTAATTACTACACCTTATATATATATATAAATAACCGTTATTGTGAAATAAATGATAATTTTTCCTGTACTTTATTTTTTTTAAAATCTCTCTAATAAAAATTGTTGAATTTATTGAAATGAATTTTCTCAAACAAGTATAGTTAAATCTATTTCATCTCATTATATGGACAAAATCACATGATCCATATACTCATCTTTATAATAATAAAAAATTAATAATACCCACCTTCTATTATTACACCATTATATATTAATATTTATAAAATATTAAATTATTGTATATTAAACACAATAATCCTTGTTAAAATTATAATAAAATCTATATATTACCCAAAAGTAACCATAGTTATATAAGTTAATATAGAAAGATAGAAAAACCTAAATATATATTATAATTATAATTATTATTAATATTATATAATTTATATTTCTTAATATTATATTATATTATTATTAATATTAATTAATTTATTATATTATATATTAATTATTACTATTATTATTATTTATAATTATAATTAATATTAATAAGTAGTAGTAGTAGTATAGTTATATATAAATAAGGTTAGTATAAGTATGTAAAAAAGGTCCAGTGTATCTATTATTTTCTATGATCTATTTAGCTAATGCCGTAAAATAAGTGATCTAATCATATATATTTCAACCATTATATTAAAGTCATCTGTATACTATTTCGTTAATTTGGTACTGAGCATTATATATGCAAAACTATTATTGTTGTATCAAAGTTCTTATATCATATGATATGCTATATCTACTCATCTTCTAACGGAATAACCGATCTTTTTGACGTTTATTTTATGGTGTTATCCTACTATTTTTATCTCTTTTATTTATTTATTTATAAATAGTCAATATTTAGATTTTATTTATTTATAATAATTATTTTTATTTAATACTATTGTGATTTATCTACATTCCTATAAAGTCCTTTAATTATCTCAACTTCTTATGACTAGTATCTTATATAATTGCATTTGTTATAGTGACGTCTAATTTAGTATAGTTCTCGAATGACTCTTTTCAAGTCTTATTTACTGGTATTCTTCTCCTTAATTATTATTATTATTTATATATTATATTATTATTCTATTATTATTATTATCAATATTATATTATTATTATCTAATATAATTATTATTATTAGTTATTATTATTATATTAATATTATATTTATTGATATTATATATTATTTTATTATGATTATTATTATATATTATATTATTATTTATTTTATTTATTATTATTATTATTATTATTCGAAGTATAATTATTAACGCTTTATAAAAATATTTAAAAAACTAATACCGCTTTTTGTCCGAAAAAATAAAATCTCAACTTATACTTTTTAACTTTAAAAAATATTAAATTCGTACGGCTTCTGTCGGGAAAATAAAATCTCAACCTTATACTTTACTTTCCCTTATGTCGACCTCGCCAATATTTTACCAGGTTTAATTTAGTTCGTCCCCTTATTCCTTCCTAAAAGTTCCGCCTCCTTCTTTTATTATATAACTTTACCGCTAGGTAATACCTTTCATCGAATCCCTCTTCTGATAGAGATATTACAATCCTAAATCGGATTCATAACATTCTATTCGGACTATACCGCTCTCTATTACATTGCATAGTTCAATGGACCCTATTTCTTTTAGTTTATCATATATATACCCTTCTTATTGATTACAGAATGGAAGACAACTCGGCTATTATATATAATATATATAATATATATATATATATATATATAATTATATTATTTTATAGTATTATAAATAATATTATATATATTATATTAATATAATATATAATATATATAGATATAATATATTATATATATTTATATATTATATATAGTATATAATATAATATATATATATATATAATTATATTAATTATAATATATATTATTACTATTGTATATATATATAATATATATATAATATATATTATATATATATAATAATAAATATTATAAATAAATATATAATCAAAAATATTAAATGAATATTATTGATAGTTTATTTTTCTAAAATATTATATATATATACATATATAATATAACATAATTAATAATATAATATCATATATATATATATATATATATATATAATATATATAATATAAATATATAATAATATCATTTCTATATAATAAATATATTATATATAATATATATATATATTATATACAGTCACCCCAAAGCGTTTCCTGATCTGACGTATGCATACCATAACTTTATTAATAACATTAACAAATAACAGCTTTGGTACAAATGTTACTTGTATATTATTTTGTTCTTTTAAATTGTTTCATATTATTTTTCTAATTATCTAAGCCTTGAAATAGTCGTGTTTCGCATATTTGTGTCGTATAATTAACTTCTTTAATGGTGCAGGAATGTACCTTTGTACTATTGAGCTCTTATCTAAATCTAAAGATTTAGTATTAATAATGATGTCATTTTTTATATAACTTGCGTTTGTGAAATTTATTTCCCAACTCAACATTAACAAATAAAAAAAATAGTGTCTAACTTACAACCTTTTAAAACCAGTTACTTATATATTGTAATTATAGGATAAAAACTATTCTCAAAATTTTTAGTAATAAAATTAATTCTACATAATAAAAAACAATGAAAATTGTTGAAATATTATATTATTTTCTATATAAAAAAAATCGCCTGTTTTTTTAATTAAAAATAAATGTTTAAAAAAAATGAGGTCGTTTTCCATGCGCTTACACATCTGTTCTCACCACCTCCACTTTCTTCACAAATACCCACAGATATATTCGGAGATATTCGAAAGGACGGCATCCAAATAATGCCTATCGTTCACTAATACCCCCTCATCACTTGTAGTTTTAAACCTCTGGTGATGGAGTTGGTGCCACAAAGACTTTGACACTCTTGCCAATTTATGACTAAATTTAATCTTTATCTAATATTATTTTATTCTAAAGAAGTATCTCTACTCTCTCTCCTCCTATCATTCTTCCTATATTTCTTAATTATAATATATAATAGTAAGATCTATATATATCCTATTTCTCCTCCTATTATCTCTTATTATAAACAAATAATATATCTATTATACACTATAATAACTAATATTAGATTTTATATTATCAATGTTCACCTCATTCTTTGTCTTTTCTTTAGCTCATAGAATTCAGCTGGTGAATTCGAAATTTTTTTTTTAT
>JABUQX010102020.1:22500-62500 GCA_015478945.1 Trachelipus rathkii | reverse complement strand
TAATATATATTATATATATATATATATATATATATATTGTGTCTGACAAGTTGGCTTGCAGTCCCCTTTGAAGGGTTAATCAGAATTAAGTAATTTTTATGTATCTAATTTTGTTTTCTTGCCAACTTAATTTTAAAGAGAATAAAAAAGATAAATAAATAAATAAAAATAATATTTCAGTAAGGGACAAGGGCTTGTCTCCATATTTTTTTTTGACCATGATCAACCTATTTGAAATGTTGATATAATGACACAATCAAAATGACTAATGTCAAATATATATATATATATATTATATATATATATATATATATTATATATATATATATATATATAATATATAATATATATATATATATATATATATATAATATATATATATATATATATATATATATAACTACAAAACTCCAGTCTAAACACATTATTTGTAAAAGGTGATGAAAATTGCGTGGTTTCCCAGAATTGACAATTAATTAGAGGTAAAATTTCTGTTATTTGTAACTTAAACCTCATCGAAACATTAACTTGCATTATAATTATTACAAAATGTGATCGAATTCTTTAGAAGTATTTTTTAATGTTGTTTATGATGCTGTTTACAATGTGAATGATTATTTAAATTAAGATATGTTTTTGTGTATTAATATCCAAAAAATATATATATATATATATATATATATATATATATATATATATATATATATATATATATATATATATATATATATATATATATATATATATATATATAATATATAATATATATATAATATATATATATATAACAAGCAAGTTTCTGATGTGTAATATCAATATCATTGTTTTGAAAAATTTTAGTAATATCAATATTTTACATTAATTAATCAGTAAATTAATTTATAATTTTGGACAGTTTTTTATATCATGTAGGTTGCGGTAACAGTTTTTCATTTCTTTATTATAAATTTCAGCTTAATCTGTTATAGGCAATGAGAACAATATAAATACATTAGCATTGGATCGTATTGTTTGACGAGGAAGTTTAAAATAGTTTTGACTAATATAAATAGAGCTTGTATTATTATGTCTTCCTCTCGTATAATAATCTTCAGCTTTACTTTGATTTGAATCATTCATTATATCATCAAATACAAATAAATTTTTCTTCTTGTTGTTAACATCCTTCGGGTCTAGAATTTCGGAAGAATCTTCATAATATTCTACCTTATATTTTGATTTTTTATGCTTTTTAGGTAGATTTCTAATAAATGAAACCCAAATATATATTACTGTAAATATATATCTATATTATATATATTTATATATATATATTATATATAATATATATATATATATATATATATATATATATATATATATATATATATATATATATATATATATATACGTATATAAATGCTATTGATATATCAGAAACTTGCTAAAGGTTTTATGTTGAGCTATATTATATATATCATATAATATATATATATTATATATATATTATATATTATATATATATATATATATATATATATATATTATATATATATATATATATATAATATATATATATATATACCTATATATATATATACAGGGTATTATATATATATATATAGCAATACAGGGTATACACACTGCTTGTTATAGTGGTCCTAATAATTAACAATTTCAGTATATGTATAACTAGATCTATATAAATATGGGAAAATATAGATGTAGTGATTGATTTTAATATTAGCTAGAGTAGTGTCAATATTTCTCTTAAACCTTTTAATAATTTTAATATACCTGTACATTACTTTTCAATTTTTATAGATTGTGCAGTCTCTATGATTTTTTAATTAAAATATTTTTGTTATAGGTTTATAGTAATTAGCTAGTATTTTTATCATGACATTTTATAAGAATATCATTATCATGCATTTATTTAATTTTCCTAATTTATATAAACATTAATAGCTATTGCAGTATGCAAACCATTCAATGAAATAGTTATCATATCACAACTTGACTTGAGTCAAAATCATTGGCCATAAAATGAGGAAATCCATTTTGCAACATGTTGCAGCATTTGCATTTTATATTGTTTATGATTCAGTAAGGAGAAAATATAATAAAAGAATTTGGTTAATGTAGGAATGTGACGAAGAAGTTAAATGTGGTTTCTTTTGAATCAGCAATAGCATAAGAAGGGATAAATCATTTGGTAAACAGATTGAAAGGATTCAAATTTAGCCACTCTTGTTTGAGAGAGTAATAATCTTGGCAAAAAGCATTTTCTTGTAAATAAAATACTGTCCTAAAAATATTACAATACAGATCCCCTAGTAGCTTGAGTAACACTTTTGTAGAAGCATTACAAAGCATGCTATTCTCCTTGGATCACTAAAGTACAAGATGAAGTGACTGATTCATCAGGCCAGATCACATGTCTCCTCCATTGCTATAGTTCTGATCTCTTTGGAAGTATGAAACTCTATGAACATTTTTAACATTAATCTCTTTTGCAGTATACTTCTCTATAAATTTTGGGAATAAGATTCTCTTTGAATGGTTTATTCAGAAGTCTGGAACAATTCTTACTTGGTTTCAGACTTTCAGTGTTTTACTATCACTTTGCCTGACATTTGAGGTGGTATCCAAAATATTTGGGACTGGTTGCGCCAAATGAACATCATTTACAGTAATGTGATGCAATGTTATACATTAGCACAAGTATATCTTATGAGTGTATTAAAAGTTTCATTTGAGTGAGCAGATGTGTTAAGATTGTCTTTATTTGGAGTAGTGTTCGTGATTTGTGGCAATTTTGTAATGAATTCCAGAAAAAAATATGAAAGGAACTTGTGTACATAAAATTTTAAGCAAATTTTGGGAAAAGTGAGATGATTGCTTAAGTATTCAGGGAAGACAGCTTGAGCCGTACACAGGTATATACTTGAATGGAATGCATGCTCAGTTCAGAGCTGGCT
Source organism: Trachelipus rathkii (assembly GCA_015478945.1). NCBI lineage: Eukaryota > Metazoa > Arthropoda > Malacostraca > Isopoda > Trachelipodidae > Trachelipus > Trachelipus rathkii. The sequence continues at coordinate 59,540 of JABUQX010102020.1, read as the reverse complement.
GGATATCTATTGATGATGACAAACATAGGATGGTCTATCAGCTCCACAATGCCTGACATTGTTTCAAAAGTTGAGGATTGACAACAAACCATTCATGATCTTGCTGATAAAGTGTGGGTAAGTCATTAAACTTGCCAATAGATTCTGACAACTAAATTAGGCATGTATCTTGTCACTGCTAAATTTGTGTCAAAAATCCTGACTGTTGATCAGAAGAATGAAGTCAATAGGTAAATGGTAAAAACTGTGTAATATTCACTTATTAAGTTTTAATAACATTAAGAAAAATTTATTAAATCAATTAGTCCTATTCTTTGCAATGTAAGATTAAAAATAAGTCTACTGTATATTAATGGTTAATTGCCATTGGATAACTAAATCTAAAAAAAAGGAAATCTTTATAACTTTTAAACTGCAAAAGTTTATTATTGCAGCTTAGATAAATTTGTTAATTTGTCCTTAGTAAAATAAAGATTTTGATTCATTTATGCCTATATTCTTTTCAAATTAAAATAATGTAAGGTTATAAAGGCTTGTTCCTTAGAACAAGATTGCCTCCATCCAATATTCTCTCAAACATGTTCTTGAATCATAAACTCTCCACTGGCACTGATTTTGGTTGCAGACATGCAAGCAAAAAATTGTGCTACATATCTTATAACTTCTGGTAGCCTATCTTTCTATTGCTTCTTCAAAGGACATTTTTCATACATGATCTATTTTTCAATTTCAAAAAAAGATACCCAAACTTGTAGCTTTAATTTACTCAGTTGACTAAGTGACATGTGGTGCTGTTTCAAGTTCAAAATTAATACGTTTCACTTTTGTACCTTGTTGTTTTTAAAGGACTTCTTCAAAATCAAACTTATTACTATCAGAAGTGGTGGAAAGAGATGATGATGATGCAATATTTTCAGTTTGCTCACTTACCTGCCCTGAAAACTTTGGCTAAGACTGTCTGTGAAAAATCATGAATGTTTTTCATTCTGATTGCTATATTATGCATTGCATTCTTGTCTTTGGTTTAATAAAATTCTTGATTTAGGATTAACATAAAAAGACTCCAGCACCACTTCAATTTCCATTAGGATATCTTCTCTCCTTTTCAATGATGTTTTGATACCATCAGATATGGCACCTTCTGCTTTGTAAAGGCAGTAAATCAGAGATTTCCACTTTTATAAACTGACAACGAGTTAAGTCTTTACTTTCAATTTTCTGTGTTATAATATATGACTGAGATATGTTTTTCATTCTTACTTGGTCCCACATTACATTAAAACATTAAGCATTACATTAAAAGTATAGAGACAGTAAGAAGCCACACTGGTGACCCTGTTGAGAATGTCCCAATCAACTAGAGTAACAACATGCACATGCAAAACCCACACATCACCCTAGTATCTTACATAGCTGATTAGCTACTTTCAGATTTAGGTGTGGTTATAAGCAGTAATTTGAAAGTAGCTAATCAGTGTTTGGAAGCTAGGAATAAAGCTAATAAGATGCTGGGCATAATAAATCGCAATGTTGTTTACAAGAGCAAGGAAGTAATAAGTAAACTAAATAATAGCTATGTTAGGCCAATAATAGAGTATTGTGCACAAGTTTGGGCCCCTTATTTAAAGAAAGACTTAGATATGCTAGAGAGAGTGCAACGTAGAGCAACAAGGATGATTTCTGGGTTTGAGGGTAAGAGCTATGAGGAGAGGCTGAAGGAGTTAGGAATGTTTTCTGTAGAAAGGCGATTTCTCAGAGGGGACATGATACAAGTCTACAAAATTTTTACATCTATTGATAATACAGAGACCAATAAATTCTTCATAGTAGAGCATGGACGGGAGACCAGGGGGCATAACAAGAAAATTAAGATGGTATGCCCCAATTTATAGAATTAAAATTTAACTAAATAAGCTTTTAAATTTTGAATACGTGCACAGGAGGTTGTTGAGTATGACCCGATTGCAACATTTAAGAAAGGGTTGGATGGGTATATGGATGGGTTGGGTTACTTGGGTATCATATAGTATATTTAGACGAAGCCATATTGGCTGGTTTTTAGTTACAGTAGTTATTAATGTTATATCAAATGTCATAAGTTTTATAAAAATAAGGCATGTGGATGGTTTGGGTATCATATATCATTTTTTTTTTTTGACTAAGCCAAATTGATTTTGGATTTGTTACAGGAATTTGACAAGCCCCAGGCAAGCTTTATATTTTGCATGAGAAGGCTTATAGTGGTTTGACAGGCCAGCCCTGATATCCACAGGCTTACTCCCTTATATTTATGTTTGTAGTAGTATGCTGAACTTGTTACTTTTAGTCAAAATATACTATGTGATGCCCAAACCATCCATATACCTATCCAATCCTTTCTTAAATGTTGCAAGTGAGTCACACTCAACAACCTCCTGTGGCAAACCATTCCAAAAATTAACAACCCTATTATTGAATGAATGTTTTCTTACATCAAGATTACATGCCTCCTTAATTTTCTTATGTCCCCTCACTCCCCTGGTATCACATCTGTGGTCTACTATAAAGAAATTATTGGTCTCATTATTATCAATGGATGTAAATATTTTGTAGACTTGTATCATCTCCCCTCTAAGAAATTTCCTTTAAATACAGAAAACATTCCTAACTATTCAGCCTCTCCTCATAGCTCTTACACGCAAACCCAGAAATCATCCTTGTTGCTCTATGTTGCACTCTATCCATCATATCCATGTCTTTTCTTAAATAAGGGGCCCAAACTTGTCCACAATACTCTAATACCAGTACTCACTTAGCATAGCTCTAGTTACAGCTTACAACTTCCTTGATTTTGTAAACAACATTGCAATTTATTATACCTAGCATCTTATTAGCTTTAATTCTTTGCTTAAAAACATGATTAGCCACTTTCTTTTTTTTTTTAAGATAGATAAACACAACCACTCAGGGCAGAGCCCTAATCTAGGAGGGGGTGTACTCATTTAATGTCTGAACAGAACAGAATGAAGGCAAGCCCTAGAAATAGCTCACATTCTCTCACCCGATCAGTTGCGAATCTGGAGCCATCGATTTGCTTGGTGAGTGAAATAAAATTGTATTTATTTTTAATTAGTAAAATTAAGTTATTTAGTATAAATACTATATATATATATATATATATATATATATATATATATATATATATATATATATATATATATATATATATATATATATATATATATATATATATATATATATATATATATATATATATATATTATCACTATCACTATTATCACTACTACTACTACTATCATTATTATGATTATCTTCAGCCCCTTGCTACCAGACAAAGAAATTTTTCTTCACAAGATTTGACTTTTTAGAGAAATCAAACTTCACTGCTTCCAAAATTCAATGATTTCAATTTATTGTTCACTTCTTTTAAATTTTCTTCTTAATAGCAAAATGATTTTGTTTTCTTCATTATGCTAAAAGGAATGTTTCCGATATATTTATAACTCTTAGCTAACTCAGTTTTATACAAAAATAATTGTTTAAATTTTTAAAAAATTAAAATTCTGAATAGTAAATCAATCTTTTTAGTAGTTGTTCTTAATTTAAACCCTGGCAAACATTTCTTTTCAAAATCATTCTCTTCTGAGAGCTCATTCAATAACTCTTGTTGAATGATTCTTGCAGATGTTTAATCTCTTTCCAAGATTCCTTCTTGCGTTCCTCTTCTTTTCCATCACCCCCTCTGGTTTTCCAAGTCCACTATCCATGACAGTCGAATCTCATATAAGATACGGTACTGCTTATAATCATATCTAAATCTTTTTATTGGCCCACGGACCCAAGCCAACACTCATTCATATTGTAGTTTTTTATTTGAGTAACCTAGGTGAAGAACCTTACACTTTTTACTATTAAAATTTGCTTGCCACTTATTGCCCACCCAAGAAGTTTATCAAGATCATTTTGAATCTTTATACATTCATCATTTTTCCTTACTTCCTTATTAAGGTAGCCACTTTGGTATTATCTGCAAACTTAGAAACCTTACATTTAAGTCCCTAGTCAAAATCATTTATATATATGAGGATCAATAGTGGCCCCGGCACTGAACCCTGTGGGACACCATTCTTCACTTTCCCATGATAACTTATTGCCATTTAGTAGTACATACAGTACTGTACTGCCTTCTATTCCACAACTTGTCTTTAGTCCAACCTTGTACCACTCCACCTATAGCTACCACATTGTGATAACATTTCCATCAGCCTTAGGTGGGGAACCTTATCAAAAACTTTGCTGAAATATATATATATATATATATATATATATATATATATATATATATATATATATATAGTTATATATATATATATATATATTATATATATATATATATATATATATATATATATATATATATTATTATATATATACTGTATATATATATATATATATATATATATATGCTATATATATATTATTATATATATATATATATATATATATATATATATATATAGAAGTATATATTATATATATATATATATATATATATATATATATATATATATATATATAATGGTATATATATATATATATATATATATATATATATATATATTATATATATATTATATTATATATATATATATGTATATATATATATATATATATATATATATATATATATATATATATATATATATATATATATATATACCGGTATATATATATATATACCGGTATATATATATATATATATATATATATATATATATATATATATATATATATATATATATATATATATATATATATATATATATATATATATATATATATATATATATATATATATATATATATATATATATATATCCTCAGTCAATGCAGTCAGTAACGTATTCCATAAATTTTTAAAGGTTTGTCTGACATGATCTACCCTTTCTAAAACCATGTTGGGAGTCCAATATCTTATCATCCAAATATTTTTCTGTGACCTTTCAGTAACTCTTCCATAACTTTTACAACCACAAATGTTAAGCTAACTGGCCTGTAAATTCCCAAATCTTCCTTACTACCTTTCCTATAAGTAGGCACAACATATGCTGTTTTCCAGTCCTCTGGTACCTCACCAAATGTTATAGATTGTTTAAAAATTAAATACAGTGTCTTTTCAATGCTGCTACTTCCCTTCTTCAGAATTGTACCATATATCAGTAAAGTTATAATTTCTTTTACTTCAAATTTTGTAAGTTTATTTATTACATGCATTCCATAACTAGTCTCTTAAATTATTATTCAATCTTTCTTCAATAAACATTGACGCAAAATAAGCATTGAAAATGTTAACCAACTCCCTATCTGAACTTACTAAATTTTCATCAATTTTAAATGAACCAATTGACCTATTCCTACTGTTAAATTTGAAATAGCTAAAAAACTTTTTTTGTTCCTTATTAATTCCTTGCTGAATTAATTGTGTATGTTCAAGGTCACAAAATATTGTAATTACATAAGTATTTATTTTGATATTTGTAGTGTCAGAAGATATGATAATCCGGGGGAGGGAAAAGAGTTTTTCTTAAAATAAAGAATCACAAAGGATTTCAAGAAAAGCATTATTATGGAATGTGGCATATCCACACAGCACTACTTCTCTGAACCATCATAGTCAACAAGAGTGGAAGGTTTTTACAGCTCTCAAGGTTTGTCTGCAAAGCAGATGTACTTTCAACACACTGGGACAACTGTTATTGGCAGGTTTGTTAATACAATATCCAGGTTCTCTGCTGCACAATGGTGATTGTTCCATGTTCTTACTAGAACCCCCTCTCTCACTTCCCTCTCACCACTCAGGACTTCTTGGCAGCTGTTGGTCAATTCTGCAGAGGCTAGAAAGGAAAAAGCATGAAGACAGCAGAGGGAGCAAGTACCTACAAAAATGAAATAGTGGACAGAAAAATGAAACTATAACTCAGTTAGTGAATGAAATGCTTACTGCACATTATAATTATTACCAGTTTTATATTAACCATCAGTGAACAAAAACATTTGCATGTTAGCGTGACTATTGAGAACACTATACCATGAATAAATAAGAAAGAAACAAAGAAAGAGGATGGAAGTGCCAACTCCACACATAGAACACCACCTCCCAATGCCTCTGATCCCCCCTTATGAGACAATAACAGCAATCAAGCCGGACTTAGTGTCTTCAAATTTCTTATGCTACTTACTCAGTGATGAAAAGTCGGGGTTTACACTGTGATGCAACCTCAAAATCATTGTAGATAATAAAATAAGCAGCAAACATAGACAAAGGCTGAAAAATGATGCATACAGATGCATGGGTACAATGTTCAAAGCACAGTAGGCACAACAAACTTGGAAACCACCCAACGAATAATAAAATCATCCTAGAGAATTTTACCATTTTTGTTTTAAGTTACATATCAGCTTATCTTATTTAATTATCAGGACTGTGGAGTCAGAGCCATTAGCAATTTTGTGCTACTGAAGTCAAGAGCTGGAAGAAAATGTACTGACTCCAATCTCGATATAAATTTAAATATTCATAATATTGTTTAGACAAACTAATGTTAATATCTTTTCATTTCAAAAACTTTTATTTTTAACTATAAAATTTTAGGTAATTCTTTGACAAAGAATGGTAAAAGAGCTCTAAGTAAATCTAGTGTTTCTGAATATTTTACAAGAAGTACAGATAAAAATAGTACCATTGTATAAAAGAAGACATTGATGGTGAAAAAATAATATGATACAAAATTAAAGTGTTTTACTGGCTTAGATAAAAATGTACCAATCAGATAATTAAATTTGAAAAGTTATTTTTGAAGCTTTCAACCTAAAATTTGAAAAGTTATTAATGAGAGAGAGATGAGTTTAAATAAAAATATTTTGTCTATATTAAGGAAGGTCAGAAAGTTAGAAATCCACTGAGGGTAATCATTACTTATAAGTTTCTTAACTTCAGACAAAGTTACTGTAATAAAACTGGTTACTGAAAATTATATGATCTTTATTTCCACAACCAGCCTTTCAAAAACTAAGCTGAGAGTAGTAATGAAGCAAAAATCCTGTCTACTTTCTATAGCTACTCTTCTCTTCAGTTCTGGTAATATAGAATCTACTGAACCAGTACCAGTATTATTGATGGGCCTGAGTAAGTTGCCTCAATGTTTTAAAATGATTTTTATCTTTACACTTAATATTTTGCATGTTTTTAAAAGTGTAGAGAACATGTTTAGATCCATATCAAAATTTCACACTGTGTCATCACTAATATTAAACTGTGTATTAGTAAATTACGTTACTTTGGTATTACCACTAAACAGCTGTTTAAAGTGGAAGTATATATATATATATAGTAATTTTCAAAGGTAGATTTTTGAAATATTTTCTAGGTACAGTATATAATTTAAAAAGTAAGGTAGGTGTATAAGTCATTGAGATTTAATTAGTGCTAAACTCTTTCAGTGAATATGATATTTTAATTTGTATTTTAAGTCATTACTATATTGTTTGGTCAAAAAAATCTTTTTAGAGAAGTAGCATGTTAACACTATAAAATAGAATATTAATCACCATATAAATATGTTAATTAAAAAAAATTGACAATAACTTTTAGCTAATCGGATATATTTATATTATAATTTTGATTAAATTAGATTTCTTTAAAATCATTTATGCTGAGGTTGAAAATACTTTAAATTCAATTCTATAAAATTCATTTATTCTAAAATGCGAATTTATTTTTGAATAGTTTGTATCATAAATGTTACTTGCCATCATGGTGAACCTAAAACTTGAGAAAATTATATGATTTTTCCCTTTGGAATAAGTTCTTGAACCATCCTCATAAGATTTGAAAATTTTCGTACAACTTTTTAATTGTGTATGGATTTGTGAACATAATTATACTCATTCTGAGGTTACAACCACTGAATGAGCCAATCATTCAAGATAAGATCTAATAAAGCAAGTCAAAGATTGGTTAAAATGATACTGGTACATCTTTAGTTATTATTTGAAGATAAATTTTCTTTGTTAGAATCTTAGGAATTTATTTTTTTTATTGTTTGATAGGTACCGTATATATATTTTTCTTATCTTTTTCTCTGCAAGATAATCATAAAAACTGAAATGTAAACAAAGTAATGATAAGATATTCCCTTAAGCATTTGTATTATAAAATTTTTATATTGGTCCATACCAGTGCAATATACATATACCGGTATATATATATATATATATATATATATAAACATGTGTTCTTCTATATTTACAAACATTTTTATTGGCTTTCTTTTCGTTCATATATACTCATATATATATGCTACTATATACTGGTATGTGTGTGTGTGTGTGTGTGTTGCACTTTTAATCCAATACTGATACCGATACAAGTACCTACAATATTTTCAATTCCTATACCACTAATGAAATTTTTGTACTCATACTCTTTATGGCATTTTCAAACATAGGCTAATGTAATTAAATAATTTTATAAAATATATTAGGCATTTTCCTTCACTACAATATTTCTGCTAATAAAATTAACTTTTATGTAGAAAGAAAAAATTAAATGTTTTAAGTTTTGGTGACAACTTTTCCCGCGAAAACTACAGTGCACACATACACAAGATGATCTAAAAATTATAACATTGAATTGAAGTAGTATAATTTTAATTATATATATATATATATATATATATATATATATATATATATATATATATATATATATATATATATATATATATATATATAAACCAGGGTTGGCAAAACCCACTTTTTGAAAAAAGCCCAGTGGGCCGAGGGGATTTTTTGGGTTTTTTTTCATCTAAAACCGAAAAAACCGGAAGAAAAGAATTGTTTTTTTCATTTTTCCTTTCCTTTCCAGCAACAATAACTGCAAATTCATATTATTAATTTAATTATTTGTTTTTCAATTTTGTTTGGTATTATTATACGTTTGATTATAACAGTATTAAAGACTCTTGGATCCAGAAAACTAGGAAATGAATGGACTGAGGTTCTGAATGTTTAGGCACCAGCAAAGTAAAAATGTAAATATTACAGTGATACAATTAACAATAAAATTGAAAGAATAAAAGTGCATCGGAAAAAATCTTGTAAGCGCTTGTCATATTCTGGCAAATCCAGTGAATCAAGTGCTAATACAACCATTGAAAGTATGGATCTTACAGATGTAGAAGAAAGGGATTCATCTAATTTTCGATGGCTGCTAGACATTCAACAATGAAAACATGGTTATCTGTATCTGACACATCAAAAACTCAAAAAAGAAATTGTCTAAATATACCATTAAAATGACAACTGCACAAAGAATATCTTAACCAAAAAATATCAGTTTTTTTAATGCTAACAAACAACGTCTCATTTTAAGTGTTGAATTGAGTACTTTGTTGAAATGATCCAAACCTTAAGACCTGGTTGCTCCCTCACCATCTTGAAGAAATCTAGCAGGTCTACTTTTGGACCTGACTCATATATATATATATATATATATATATATATATATATGTATATATATATATATATATATATATATATGCTATGAATAATATATATATATATTGTCCCTAATTATATATCTCAATAAATGAATAAAATGAGCCTCAAATATTCACTAAGTAAAAAAATTCTAATATTTTTCATTTTTGTTTACTATTTTACATTCTAATTATTCTAAAAAAATTAAGAAAAAACAGAATTAGACAAAATAATTAGTTTTCAAATTAAGTTTTAAAATTGAGAATTATATATATATATATATATATATATATATATATATATGTATATGTATGTATGTATGTGTTCTCTCTCTCCTCTCTCTCTTTATATATATATTTAAGTGTGTAGAAATATATATATATATATATATATCACAGTATATATATATATATATATATATATATATATATATATATATATATATATACTATATATATATATATATATATATATATATATATATATATATATATATATATATATATATATTTCAAATAATTAAAAATGAGTTTATAAATATTTCACTAAGTAAAAGAGTATAATTTCCTATTTTCATTTTTTGTTTTACTATTTTTACATGCAATTATTCTGAAATTTTTTGAAAAAACTAGCCGGGCAAAATAGCGGGGGTTTTCAAGTGGGCTTTTTTGAAAAAACCCGAGACAGGTTCCCGCAGATTGGTCCACTCATGCCAGCCCTGAAGATATAAAATATATAAGTGGATAAATGAGGTATTACTTCTGACAAAAGTTCAAATCCTCTGTGTAGCAGTTGGAGTTTTATCTACCAGGGAGCAAAATTAAAATTCGACTGCAAACACGTTGGTGGCGCTGGTTTTATAGCCGGCCTTAAAGTTCGATTTCCTGTAGTTCCCCCGTGTTACCTGTAAAATTAAAACTTTTATTAAAAGGTAGTTTATATATATATATATATATATATATATATATATATATATACTCTCATATATATATATATATATATATATATATATATATATATATATATATCTCAAAATCAATTTAAAGACGCAAAATGTCTGGTATCGGTAAACGGTATCGGCAAAATTTTACCGATTTATCTCACGCAATAACCATATTCCAAGTTTCAGACCGATACCTCTATTCCTTCCTAGCGAAAAGTGTAGGCTACGAACTAGATACATCACTACTATATATATATATATATATATATATATATATATATATATATATATATATATATATATATATATATATATATATATATATATATATATATATATATATATATATATATATATATATATATATATATACGGTATATACATATATATATATATATATATATATACAGTATATATATATTCTAATAGTGAAAACATAACATTATTTATTTAATTTCAATTTCAGCTTTTAAGATGTGGATTTGTTTGCAACCATGTCAACTTTTATAGTTAAAAAACTAAATAAATATGTATCAGTGTTTTATAAAGAGGAATCTTGAAATAGGACCTGATTCAAAAACTATTTTCCCATTACTTAATGATACAAGTCATTGAGAAAAGTGTTTGAAGAAAAAATCCCAAGTTTGTGTTTTTAAGAAATAATAAAGTACCTATAAGCCATCCATTGCAAATTGCTCAATGAAGTTAACACATACTGTAGCTGAACTAAAGTAGATTGTTAAGGAAAATTGCAAAACTTGTCATTTAACAAGGCCTTATTAAGCTGGGGAGTTTGATTTAAAATTTTTCTGCTTTATAATAAGTGAGTCTTTAGTGTGAAATACATACAATTCACTGAAAATGTAAATATATATTAGCCTCATCATATCAAAGGAAAAAAAAAAAAAAGACTAGTGATATTAGCGTATTTAGAAATGAAACTGTCACTTATCTTATTTCGGTGTTCCTTGAATTTGCAGATTTGAGTTAATAATTACTGTTTACACCATTTTGTGATTGCCCCATTGCCTTAATGACAATTGATAATACAGCAGATCTGTACTTAAGACTGTATCCAACATAAAAGTTAGCTAAATGTGCTTGTCAAAGTATCATTATTTAATATTTTCTAAATGCAACAAAAGATTTTGTTATCCCATTATTCTTTTAATGGTTTAAGTTTTACAAGTCTGATAGAAAAAACAATGGCCTTCTTATTTCATGGTACCAGTCATAAAAACCAGTCAACACGAGGTAATATTGATGATCATATTGTGAAGAGGGGCACTCTGATAAAGAAGAAGGTATGTATTTTAGTATATGTGATTATTTTTTATTTTTTAATTAATAAATTTTATTTATAGAAACATTTTTATTCAGATGAATCTAGAGAGATACTTGAAAACCTAAAGTGTGTGTATTATATTCATTTTATGAATACATTTTTGAGGTTAATTTGGTCCTTTAATATTAACAAAAATAAAAGTTTATACTGCAGGTGTAGCAGCAGATAAATCAAATAAATAAGTTTTGTTTCAATTTGAGTCTTAATATTAGCAAAAATTAAAGTTTATACTGTAGGTTAAGCAAGTAAATTAACTTTATTTCCTTTAGTGATTTGGTATATATATTATGATACAAAAGAGAAGAAAATTACAATCAGACAATATAGGCATTTTCACTTTTGTCTTTTGTGCTTACAAATGGTAAGAAATGCTTAAGTTAGAGTTTGTTTTGTAAAATTTAGCACAGAACCATAAGAAATGCTCACCAAACATAAAGAATTTCCTTAACTCTGTATGGTTGCTATTTCCCTTGCTTACAAAAAAAAAAAAAAAGGTAAACAAAACAAATGTCAGCAGGAAGCAGGCAGGAAATTATTTTTAATTTCTTTTTCTTTTTAACAATGGATTAGGAAAATTTATGAGTAATGACTTTAAAAATAATAAGATTGGTGTGGTATTCATATTTTTTTCTTGTTTTGATATATATATATATATATATATATATATATATATGTGATCCGGATCAAAGTGAACCACCTCCTGGTCTTCATGCTTTGGTGATCCAGATGATTTTTTATCGAATAAAGGGACAAAAGTATGGAGCCACTCTATTACGTCATTCAATCACAATACTTATAGTAGAAAAAAAAATTACCGCTTAGTCTCACTTCAAACGTCGTATGGAGAGGTTTATTCGTCTGTATGTACTATCATTTTGATAAGTGTTTGTTATTGGTTTTAAGTGGTTTGTGTGTTTAATATTATATTAATATGGCTCCTATTAGAGAATTAGCTAGTGAAACAATTGCGCAAATCATTGCATTATATAAATCAGGCCTAAAAACAAAACAAATAACAGACATTATTGGCTGCTCCCGTTCAACAGTGAAGCGTTATATATGCCGATTTAAGGAAAATGGCGAGACTGTAACACCTCTTCAAAGAGATCGTTCTGGTAGGCCTAGAAAATCAAACAGAAGGACTTCAACAATCATAAAGCGATCATTGGAAGCTAATCCAAGAATAACAGCAAGAATTTTAAAAGAAAAAAATCCACAGGTTCTTGGAAACCTCTCTGTGCGAACAATACGCCGTAGAGTTAAGGAACTGGGCTTTAAAAGCTACAAGCCCCGAAAGAAGCCCCTGCTGACGTGTAAACAGATGACACGTAGGGTTGCTTTTGCAAAGAAATGCATATCTTGGGGGGATGAAAAATTTATGTCGGTTTTGTGGTCAGATGAAGCAACATTTACGGTGACAGAGAACAGGGGAGCCCGCGTTTATCGTCGACCCGGAAGTGATCCATTGGACCCACGTTATGTGCAGGGCACTGTAAAGCATCCAGATTCATTAATGGTATGGGGTTTGTTTTTCGGGCAGGGGGTTGGGGAAGCTTGTAGTGCTTCCCAAAAATGTAAAAGTTAATAAAGAGGTGTACCTCGAGATATTGATAGACAATTTACCGGAATCTTTTGAGATGGCCCAGGCTGAAATCTTTCAACAAGATGGGGCACCAGCCCACACTGCTAAATACGTCACAACATGGCTAGATGACTGCCTGATTCCTTATATAAACGATTGGCCTGGTAATAGTCCAGATGTAAACCCCATTGAAAACCTTTGGCACATTATAAAAATGGACTTACAAGGAAAGGATGTAAGCTCTATTCCCAAGCTGGAGCAGGCTATCCGGGACTCCTGGGACAAAATCTCACCTGAAACTCTCAGAAACCTGGCATTATCCCTCCCCCAACGACTTAAAGAAGTAATAAAGAGAAAGGGCCACCCAACTAAATATGGCTCCATTAAGTCCACAACATCTCTTTCTCTCTCTTCTCTCTCTCTCTCTCTCTCTCTCTCTCTCTATATATATATATATATACTCTATCTCTGGAACTGAATTTCAACTCTCTCCTCTTCTCTTATATATATATATATATATATATATATATATATATATATATATATATATATATATACGGTATATATATATATATATATATACCTTTTTTACCTTCACCCCTGACCACCCAATCATGGGAGGGGTCACACTGCATCCAAGTACTCCGCTGATGCCTCTTGCCTTCTCCAGAGATTTTCCAGGGATGAAATGTTCCAGATTGTTCTGGATTGAGAGTTAGATAAACAGGAGAGAAAAAAGTGAGGTGTGTCCTCCGGTACTTGGTTACAGTTTTGACAGATGTTTGTGGTGGTTTGGTTGAGTTTGAATTCGTGTTTGTAATACTGTAAGTTAGGGTGGTGGCAGCATCTTAACTTTCCCAAGGATGAGTGACTGGTTCTTGGTAGAGAGTTAAATTCTGGGGCTATTTCTGGTGGGCGTTTGTTTAGAATATTGTTTGGTGGTCTGCATCTTGAAGTAGTTTTTTGTTAGTGTCGTGTGAATTTGTTTGGTGTATGATGATGTTTGGTGAAGGTGGAATGTTATTCAGAATTTGTTTGTAATATAGAGCTGGTGAAGAAGGAGGTTGTTTGAGTCTGTGGTGGATGGGGTTAGAAAGGGCAATATGACATGGGTGTTGGGGTATTTGGGATTTGGTAAAGAATTGTGTGCCTATCATGGGTAGTATTTTGGTTTCTTCGTGTAGGTGTTGTGTTTTTGTTGATGTTCATTCTGTTATGATTCTTAGTGCTTTGTTTTGTGTTGTTTGGAGTTTTCTTTGTCAGTAGTGGGTGCCAAGTTGGAGAGGTGTAGTTTAGAGTCTGACGAATGTATTGTTTGTATATGTTGGTGGATGTCTGTTTATTGTTTGTGAAGTCTGTGCCAGCGATGGTTCTTAATATGTTCGGTTTCTTGTTTGCAGATGGTTATGTTGTCTGTGTGTTTTGTGAATGTGAGATGAGTGTCAAGTGTTGTTACTCCAAGGATTTGGGGAGTTTTGTTAAAGGGTATGGGAGTGTTGTTTAAGTATTCTTGGGGGTGTGTGGTGCCAAGTTGGCGGTCGGTGATGATTAAAGTAATTGATGATTTGTTTGGTGAGACAGACATTCTCTTTTCTGTCAGCCATGTTTGAAGTTGGTTGATATATTGTTATGTCAGGTTTGTGGCTGTGCTTAGGTTCTGGTGTGTAGTGGCTATGGTAATGCCATCTGCATAGGCTGTTATGATTGTTTGTTCTGTTAGTTGTTGTGGGAGATCAGCCGTGGATAGGTTGAATAGTGTGGGGGACAGTATTTTGCCTTGGGGCACTCCGTTATTGATGTTTCTGTTCATGGATATATATATATATATATATATATATATATATATAATGAAATCAAATGATAATGTTTTCACTATGTGGTAGGTTTATTTGAATTTGTGACACTATAATATTTCATTCAATAAAATTGGTTTTTAATCTAATTTCTTCTAAATCATTGAACTCCTTCACAATAATTGATCACTTATTTGTATTATAACCTTTGTTATTTTTTAAATTTTTCATTCCAAATTGCCAGGCTTCATCATAACAGCTGATTCCAATTGTTTGTCAACAAAAGTAAATTTTGTAAGATCTGTTCGATTTTACACACAATTTGTGCTAAAATTGTATAAGCATCTCCTACCACATGTAAGCACAAATGACAAAAATGAAAACACCTTATATTGTGTTAATACCAGATTACTAACCTAAACTATTTAAAATTTAATTCTTATAAAATAGGTGAGATTTCTTTTATACAAACACTGTAAAAAAGAAATGTCACCTATTTTAGCCTCTCTATAACAATTCAATTGACTTACATCATTATCCAACTGAATTAAAAATCGCAAAAGTTACCCCTGTTCCCAAGAGCTCTGACACCTCCCTTCCGAAAAACTCACGTCCGATTTGAATCCTACATACAATTGGTAAAATCTTTGAGGATGCTCTGATATTCCTTACTGAAAAACTATACAAAGCACTAAATGAAAAACAAACACGTGTACTTTTACTATTAGATTTCTCGAAAGCATTCAATGTAGTTCTACACAATCTACTCTTAAACAAATTAGAGAGACTTGGTATCAGTAATGGTTCACTACAATGGTTTCAGTCATACTTATCTAACCGAACACAATATGTCCGTTTAGGAGACGCATCATCCTCACTTGCCTCAATTTCCCACGGTGTCCCTCAGGGCTCCATACTTGGGCCACTATTCTTTAATATATATACAAATGACTTTCAAAATTGTCACAGTTCAATACTCTCAATATGCTGATGACACTGCAACCTTAATATCAGATCGTAATATAAACACACTTAATGACAAGGTAAATAATGAATTAAAAAACATTATAACATGGGTAGAGGCAAACAAACTCTACCTTAATCTACAAAAAACAAATTACCTAATAATAACAAATCAAAAGAACCCTGTTCAACTAAATAAATGTAAGAGCAAAAGATGTATATAATTATAAATCGGCTATTGTCTGCCAAGCTATTAGGTTTTATCCTTGATGACAAGCTTTCTTTCAAAGAACACATAAATAGTCTCATTAGCAAATTATCCTTTGCTAACTATGCATTCCTTAAGATAAGGAATTTTGTTCCAAAACATATTTTAAAAAACTTTACTATAGTCTTATTTATCCACACCTACTCTACTGTCTTTCAGTATGGGGTTGTGCAAATGAATACCTGCTACAACCTCTAATCGTTATGAAAAAAAAATAATTTGTGTAATATCAGGGCCCCGTAACTACCGTGAATTCACAACCCCACTATTCAAAAATTTGTCTATGCTGAAACTTGATATTTACACCCTTACAATAAGTAGTCACATCTTTAAATTCACAAACGGAACTGCAAATGATCTTTTGGCAAACATAATTGTACAGAACCAAACGTTAAGAATAAACAATCTCTGTATCACAAATTCCCTTACCTTAGACAAAGCGAAATTCACCTTAACGAAATCTCGGGGGGCTATCTCATATAAGGGCATAGAATTGTGAATAATCTCCCCAAAATGTTCGGGAATCACTCACCATTGGTTCGTTTTTTGGTAGAAATATCAGGGGCATTATTATCCCCAAATACTAACGAGGGGCATTCCTACCCATGTTAAGTCCTATTCTACTGACATGATGAGTAATGATTACTATAGCTATTATTAATATTTAATTGTTCTCTCAGTGTTTCTCTTAAATTTACAAAGTCAATGCTGCTAGCAATTTGATGGTGTGAATACCTATATAACTAATATTTATTATTATTATTATCATTATTATTATTATTATTATTATTATTATTATTATTATTATTATTATTATTATTATTATTATTATTATTATTAATGGACGAAAACGTCCCCTAGTAGCCCTTTTCTATAATATCGGCTGTATTAATATAAATATGTAAACATAACCATGTAATCTATTAGAGAGAATAAAATATTTTTTGATTTGATTTGATTTGATTATTAAAATATATTCTTTGCAAGGGTGATGCATAGGTATACCATATATTTGGGTTACTTGTTGCAAATTACTAGTGAGCTAAGAAATATACAGCAATGTGTATATATATATATATATATATATATATATATATATATATATATATATATATATATATATATATATATATATATATATATATATATATATATATATATATATATATATATATATATATATTTATATATATATATGTATATATTTATTATGATGTGTGCGAATTCCGGCCGGAATTTTCGGTTCGGTTCCGGCTGGAATTTTGAAAAATTCCGGCGGGAAACTTATCTACTTCTGAGAAAAAATTGAGGGAAGGGATTTATTTTACATAACCCATAACAACTTTAAAAAAAAAAATAATAGTAGCCTTGTGTAGCATCATACAGTGGATTACATATCTACAGTAAATGTGTTCACCAGTATTGGGCAATATTTTTAAACGTTTTCCTCAAATATATTTCCAGCTTCTGAAAATGAAAATAATTTCTCTGAATATATGGGGGAGACTGGAAGGAGAGTAATTTTTTGGCAGGCTTAGTACTGCTATGTTTGTAAATTTAGCTTTGGTCACTTTCCCCAATTAAGTAATTCTTCTTTTCCCAGATTAGAAATTGATTTCTGTGGTAAAAAAAATTTCAATTTCTTAAAGAATTTCACCTTTTGAAGAGCCACTGATTTTTCTTTTTTCCTTTTTTACACTGACTTTGATTCGTTGTCACTTTCACTTTCTTCAAACTTATAAAAACTAAGTAACTTTGCGGTAATTTCTTTTCTTAATGCTCCTGATGATTTTGAGGTACTTGGCAAATCTAAGTTTATTGTAGATAATGCTCGTGTCTGAAAATGGATGGATGACTCATCGCCTGAACCTTCTTCTGTACTTCTACTATTATTATCACTTTCTACCTTCAATTATTTGCATATTTCTTCAAGCATCCATTTTCTACTCAATTCTCTTATTTCATTAGAAAAATAAAGTCAGTTTGTATCTTGGGTCTACTACAGTACTTAAAACAATTATCTTGTTTGATATATGTCTATTGATCCCTTTCTCTTCCTTTTTTATTCTAAATCTAAACTCTAATGCCTTCTTCATCTTTTTTAAAGTCTGAACTCTGTTGTCATCCTAGGGTTTGAGAGATATGCTGAAGCTCAAATATGGAGAATAATTGATGATATAATTGATTTTTCTGTTTTATAGTTTCCGTAACCATGAAATGGTTGCAAAACAGAATTTTTAAAGTATTTGCCATTTATTAGCAGTCAAAGCTTAAATGATTGATTGTTCTATAATATAAACTTGCAGAGGTCTTTTCAAACATTCAATTCTTTTTAGAATCAAATATGTGCTATTCCACCTCCTTGTATTAACATCTTGAATTAGCATAGGGCTTGCAAGATGTTGATCCAAGTCTCTTTGTATTCTTTTAAGTTCATTACAGCTTAAATGATTGAGGAAATGTGTACAAATATTCCTACATTTCTTTATTAAAATCACACTGTTCTTTGAAAATAAAGGCATGTTTAATAACAAATTGAAGTTTATGAATAAAACAAGAAAAACTTGTGTATCAGGCAAAATTACTTCCAAGCTTCATGTTATATGCTACATCTCGAAGGATCAAATGGATTTTGTTAGGAGGAATTTCCCAATTATTCATCATAATTTCAAAACTCATAGTGATTTTAATTCCAGAATGAGAACTTAGGAAATACTTGCAATGGAGTACAAGTCCATTTTTTTAAACTCGCTGGTAAGCCAGAGTGCAGTTAAAGAAATAAAAGACTTGTTTGAATTATTTAGCTCTCTATATATCTGTAGTAAATGATATCTGATCAGCCTTAGAGAACTTCTCGAATACTGCTGATCATAATTTCCTGTATGAAGTTGGTAACATCTTCTCTACAAAATATTTTCTACAAGGAATAAGATATTTTGGTTGAAGATGGGCAATAAGTTCTATGAATTCCTGCTCTTCAGTGACTGACAGTGAATGGCTGGTTACTCATTGCGATAAAATTCATTATTTTCTGTGATTTGGGGTCATTGATATGCCAAATCTTTTTTGGGGAGAAACTCTCCTCAAAACTCTTATCTCACGGCTTGGATCTATTGCTCTTTTGTGGTTTCCCCTGTTCTAGAAAATACAAGACTCTCCCTTTTACTATTAAAATATTTGGACTTCCAGATATTATTTTCGATGATGATTTTCCATATGTTCATGAAGTGGCGTTGTACTAAACGTAAGATTTTATGTTGAAAGTTATATAAAATACTTTTTTTACATTTCTTTATAGTTAAACGAAAGTTCATAAGAAATTCCGGTTCCGGCCGGAATTTTTTTTGTGATTCCGGCTAATTCCGGTTCCAGCCGGAACTGAAAATTTCAGTTCCGGTACACCCCTAATATTTATTAATATAAAAATTTTAAATTTTCTGTCTTCTTCTATTACCTTTACCCTTCTGCATCAATCTCTTTCTCATCCATTTGTCTTATGAACATGTCTTTTTCAATGGCATTAATCATTTTACTGTGGCCTTTCAACTTTGATTTCCATATGCATTTTTTTTTAAATGAAATAACATTTCCTATTATTGTTTTTATTATAGTTGACAATGTCTTAATCAGTTAACAACATTTGTTTGTTTATGTTAGCTTTTATCATTTATTTGTAACATTCATCTTATTATTAGAAAGTTCTCATTCTACATCAGATTGCCTACAAAGTAAGATGATCATCAGTACAGATTTACTCAATCTTTCCCAACAGGTATACTTCTAGCTTTGTAGTAGATTTCAAATAATGCAAGATCTTTTCCTACTAAGTAAAGAGTCTGTTTAGTTACCATGAACTCTCATGTTGATATGTGTGAATTAATTGAATTAGTACAAATGTTTGAACAGATCATAATTTAGAACCAGCATTGTTTGGTAGAAATTCAGGTACTAATTTTAATGGTTTGCCTCAGGGTGTGATAGCTAGTAGGCTTAATTCATTTGCAGCTATCAAACAGAGGTTACATAAGTAGCTATATGAATGATTGAATATTATACTATTTATCCTCCTAGTTTATTTTCTGTTTTATCTCCGCTTATTTTTGCTTTGGGATTTATACATCATATTGTTTAGAACACCAATTGCATGGGACAATGATGATGATAATAGTAGGCTATTCTTTTTCAATTACATACATTTAATAGGTAGGCATCAATGTTTTGAATTTTTATATCCCCCTTGATTAGGACTTTGGATGTAAGCAGTGGTTGTAAAAATTCCATATTCCATTCGAAAGTAGTTACAAGTTGGGTATTGTAATCATTATTTGTGAAGTATTTCCCTTCTTTAAATTTGAATTGAATTGCATACATGAACTGAGAGGTAGTTATAGGGCAGGTTTCAATAGACTCGTATCGTACTTCATTCTGTCTAATTTCTAAATAAGATTCTGCATCAAATATAAAATATTTAATATTGAAAAACTGAATTTGGTTTGCTTTTGCATCTAGATAATTCAGTTTTTGTAAATTTTTTTTTTTTTTTTTCACAAGTGCAAGCCTTTTGATATTAATTTCATTAAAATAGTTGATAGTAAATTATATTATTGAGAGGACTATTTTTTGAACTTTTTCCTTTCTAAATTTTCACATCTGACTTTAAGAAAAGTAGTAGGTTTGAATCAGATGATATACTCTAAATCTCTCACTGTACTTCTTTTAAGTCTATGTTAGTTGTCACTAGATTCAAATATATGTTATTTTAGGTTCATTTTTAGTTATCACAATGTGGTATAGGTGGAGTGGTACATGGTTGGATTAAAGAGTGGTTGTAGGATAGAAGACAGTGTGCACTACTAAATGGCAATAAGTCATCATGGGAAATAATGATATTCAAAATGCTGTTGTTACTTGTATAGCTATCATCTTTATTTAAGCCTATAGCAACACTAATTTCATTTACCCCACCACTATTACAGTTACTATTTCTATAATTATCCATAACAAGATTTAGTCCATCACTCCTAACTTTACCTAGTTTTTTGATAGAGAAGTCTCCAAACTGGCACTGAAAAGCTCAACACCTTTATGACTCAAGTGAACTCCATCTTCTACAAAGAGACCTTTGTCCAGAAATTCTCCACAAATCCAAAAACCAAAATTATTTCAAATGCATAATTTCCTATCCCTTTCATATACACCTAAAGCCCTACTTCCCCATTCCTGACCTGATCCCAACCTAGGTAAAATCCCAGAAATCACTCTCCTTCTTCCACTATCTTTCATCTTCTGAATCAGCTTCCTATAATATGCTATTAATTCTTCCCATTGTCCTACATCATTTGTACCCACGTGCACTATCACATTCGAATCAACATTTGGATCCTCAATCTATCTATCCTATCCACAATATCATTCACTCTGGCACCTTGATAACATCCTCTCAATCATTTCCTTTTATTCATATTACAAAAAGTACTATCTAGGTATCATGCCTGAGGGTCTAAAATTAGCAATCCCTTTGTCTTCCCTTTGGAAATCCCAACATTGCAATTAGCCCTCTCAGAACTCTCCCCAACTGAAATACAGCCAAGCTTGTTACTGCAGGTCACAGACTGACTGTTCCTTGAGATATTATTGTTCCTATTCTCAATAATACTCCATTTATCTGCAGTCTTATACTCTACCCCTTACAACTTCCTGCCTAGATGAACAACTCTCTTTTTTTCTACCTATGTGGCTCACCCTCTCCTGACTACCTTAGTGTAATTCAGTTTATATATATATATATATATATATATATATATATATATATATATATATATATATATATATATATATATATATATATATATATATATATATATATATATATATATATATATATATATATATATATATATATTATATATATATATATATATATATATATATATATATATATATATATATATATATATTTTTATATATATATATATATATATATATATATATATATATATATATATATATATATATATTATATATATATATATATATACACCAGTTGTTGCCACCACTCACAGGCAGAGCCCTATTCAAGGAGAGAGTGTTAGATGCATCAAAAGTATCACTATCCAGCACAAATTTTTTAGATTAGCACATATGTGGGCTTTAAAGTGAGGGAGATTAAATTCAGCAGAAGAAACAGAAGATTAAGAAAATTCCATAGAAAGAGGTAGCTGGAAAGAAGGAAGGAAGCACCACAGTGAACAAGCTTGAGGTTATTAATGCCAACACAAATCTTATGTGTAGACACAGCACTCTTTTTGCTACGAGGCCATTGTAAAGGTGGTGGTAGGGGAGCGGTCAGTTCCCCTGAGCACTTGCTGCTGCTGTACCTATAGAAAAGAGATAAAGCTCCAACACCTTGCTGCAAAGGTAGAGAGTCAAGTGAACTTGAAAGTACAGAACAGTTTGAGGTTTTTAGCCTTTGACTCGACCCCATAAAAAAGCAGTACTCCATATTGTATAGCTGGAGTAACTAAGAAGAAAAAAGAAGTCTCGATCTAAACAGAACTCTCAGCTTCTTTGAGGCTGCCTTAGCAACCATTGTGATATGAGATTTCCAAGACATTTTTTTTGTTTATGTTAAGGCCTTGGATGTTTATATTGTCAACAGTAGAGACGAGAGAACCTTAGAGAGGGGGGTTTGTAGAAGTTGGGTTATTAAATAATAGAGTTTCACAAGGTTGAGAAGACTCCACCAGGAAATTCTATCCAGATCAGTGAGAATGGAATTGGAAAGATTTAGATGAGAGGCAATTCTAGAAGTAAAAGAGGTAGCAGATTTGAAATGAGTTGAAGAATGAAGTGTCAAATCATCAGCATATGAATGGATAGAGTTCGATGCGCAATTGAGATCTTTAATGAAAAGTAGGGATAAAGTAGGAGATAAGACAGAACCCTGAGGAACACCTCTATTGACAGGGAAGGAAAAAGAAGTTGCCCCATCAACGGCAGTCTATTTTGAGCGATTTTAAAGAAAGCTAGACATAAGTAAGCAAAAGGGAGGAGAGATTGGAAAGTATTGATGAATGCCATACCCAGTCCAATGTTTTAGATGTGTCAAGCGCCAACACACGTCTCCCCATAATCCCTAAGGGTGGAAAACCATAAATCAGTTAGATTGGAAAGTATATCACCAGTAGACCTTGAGCGCAGAAAGCCATTGTAGGGGAGAGTGAATGTTATTTATGTTTTTTGAATGCAGTGTACCCTGGGAATTTTGACATTAATTAGGTGGCTTACCTGAACTACTTGACAACTGAACCCTGAAACTCCTGTGTAACCTTATCAGAGACCAATAGTGTCTATGAATAAAATTACTGATATTTACCTAGATAGGTCATTGAAGCTATTATTGTTTATTCTAAAGGAAGGTACCAAGACAGATTCGTGACTATTCTTACCTCTTTAATGTCAGATGTAGAGAGGCTATGAAAAATATGCAACCAACAAAAATCATGCATTAAATGAAATTAATATAATACAAAGGTTTGCAAAGAGGGCAATTAAACATGATTTATAACAAAGTTTATCATAGACAAATCAGAAAAATCTGATGAAATCTGATATTGACGCAAATGTGCTGTTTTATTGCAAATTCTTCTACTTTACTTATTTAATTTAGGGCAAGGAATACGTAAGTTGGAAGTGTGGAGAGGTTCAATGGAAAATACTGATAACTGCTTACTGGTCTAATATACCTAACTTGGCTGATGATGATTCTTTGATGAATAGGAACCTTATTTTCATTGACTAAAAGTTCTGAGAATATTTATCGTCACAGATAATTGTATTGTATTGTAATTGTATTTTTTGGTCCCAAAAAGTAGAAAGATGCGAGTTTTGAGCCCCACTTTAGAAAGGTGATTTCCGTAAAAAAGAATGGATTTTTGACCCATCAGCAAGAATAGTAGTTTTAATGATGAGTGATTTTTGCTTCGTCAACAGAATGATATTTTTGCACTGTTGTAAGGGAGAGTATGGGAATGGAGGGTAGTTATTTAAAGGGAATCCCCAGGAGAGAGAATTGAAGGGATTTTGGATGCCCGGTGAATAAAATCATAAAAGCAGAAAATATTCCCATAAAATTCCCCAATAATAGAAATTTAAACTAAAAAAAACAAAAAACAAGGCAAAACCCACTTTTGTTTTCTAATGCTGTAACAACAACTAAGACGATGATGGCACACCAGATGAGGAGAGCATTTGATTTTTGTCCACCAGAGGGTAATTGTGGGACTAGCTCATCCTGCCAAATACCTCATCAAAATGCAGTAGTAACAATTCACAATATAATAAGTCCAGGTACATCAAAATTGACAAAAGGGATAAATGAAAGAGGGGATGGATTATAAACTTTAATATAATCTAAATGTGAAATATACAATAGCTAACTGTGAGTTATCTCACAAATATTATTGGTTTGGCTCAAAGTGAAGTCTCTATGTATGATAAGAGAGGATTGAGTAAGGGTAACTTCCAACAAATAACTGAAATAGAAAGGATATTATATCAGTAATGTGGTTCCATCGAAAAAGACTATGGTTCAATGCGAAATAAATGAAACTTGCTGAGCAAGTTGAATTGTAAATTGTGGTGTATGCAACAGATGCAAAAAATTAATAGGAACAACTTATTATGGCTAAAGTTGGTATCCACTTCGGAGGCAGATATCAGTGATTAAGTATTATTCTTGTCCACAATAGTAATAGGGACTGTATGCCCCTAGAATAGAAATAGTGAGGAAACACTGGTCCCCTGGAATAGCACCTGAAGAAATGTGTAAAACACATTATCCTTTCTGTATTTAATTTATGAGGTAGTAATTAATTATTAAACTTGAACAGAAGTAAGAACATAATTAAATTGGTATATCATAGAGAAGTAAGAACATAAAGAGGTAACAAGATGTAACAACATATCCTTAGCCGTTGCCTGGCAGAGAAGGGTTGTATCCATGTTTGATTGATGATCCTACTTCTTGAGCTGAAGGAACGCTGATAATCTGGGAAATGTGACAAGTAAATCAGTCACCAGTGTTTATATATATATATATATATATATATATATATATATATATATATATATATATATATATATATATATATATATATATATATATATATATATATATATATATATATATATATATATATATATATATATATATATATATACGGTATATACATAGAGGTGGGCATCGTTACTCAAAAAAGTAGTTCCGTTATTGTTACTCCGTTACTCGGAAAAAGTAGTTCTGTTATCGTTATTCCGTTTCTTTGAAAGGAAAAGTAACAAAGTGCCGTTACTCCGTTACTTTTAGCTTTTCGATATGACATTAATTACAGTATCTTAGGCAATTTATTGGTTTGTGTATATTAAATTTTCAAGATTATCATTATTATTAAAAAACACACTCCTTCAAAACTTAGGGAGGAATGCCATCCAGGCCACCCTTCTTCCTAATGTAGTGCTCATAGATTTCAGAAGCCCATTCATATGATCAAGTGTAATCACAGGCAAAGGAATAGGACACCTGAGAGGAGGAGGGGAGGAGGAGGAGGAGGAAGAGTCATCTAGGGTTGAGTTAGATGAAAACAGGAGGCTGAAGAGTTTGGCCTTTTTAATTTGAGTATTAGCAACATCAGAGCATACTGTATAAGAATAGGAAAGGCAGATTTACAGAAGTTGTTTATGTTTTTGGCAAGAGGCCTAAAAGATTTGTCAGTAGGAGAACAAAGTAGGTCAGTGTATTTTTGTTTTATGAAAGTCCACTTTGCTCATCGAAGAGTATCCTTGTTACTATTTTGAGCTGAATAAAAATTAGAGAGTGATAGGAGAATGAGAATTTTTCCACTCCCGATATGCACAGTCTCTAGCCTGAATGGTGAGAGAACAAACATCATCAAACCATGGATTAGAAAGATTTATTCAAAGAAGAAATGAAAATGCTCATCCCATCAACAATTACAGCTCTCACCTTATCAGTAGAAGCTGAAGCACCTTCGGAGTCAAAAGCAGTCACTCCAGTCATAATAGAAGTGACTCAAAGACCCCTCAATCAGCCTGATTAAAGTGTCAGAAATGCATTGGGTAGCATGGAGCTGTTGGAGAAAAAGATTTTTTTCTTCATTTTCCTTTATATATATATATATATATATATATATATATATATATATATATATATATATATATATATATATATATATATATATATATATATATATATATATATATATATATATATATATATATATATATATATATATATTTATCTTTATATATACTATATATATATATATATATATATATATATATATACACTCTGCCCTGGCCCACCTTAATGGAGGGCCACACTGCTCCACTAAGCCGTGCATATAAGGCAGTTCCACAGGTGGGAAGCGAAGATATAGAGAAGTCGGTGAGGGGGCGTCGAGAGCAGAGCACCCCAGAAGGAGGTGCTCTATTGTATCTTGAGAATTGTGACATCTGGTGCAAGTGGGGTTTGTGACATTGTCTTGTTTGAATCTATATTTATATTGCATGAGTTTTGGTTGGTGACCTGATCTGCTCTGGGCGAGGTCCATTTGGCCTCTTCTGGACAGCGTTTCTTCTCTAGGGGAAAGTTTTGGGGGGGGTGTTTAATAAATTGTTATTTAGGCAGTTTGAAGGTATGTGTTGGTTAGATGGGTATGGATATGTGTAATCCATGACCTATTGGGAGGGCCCCCCCGGGGCGGGGGTATTTTATTGTAAGTGTTGTAATAGAATTGAGCTGGAGAAGAAAGGGGGGATTTTAGTCTTTGTCGAGGGGGATTGGAGAGAATTTGGTGACAAGGGTGGGTTGGGTTACGGGGTGTCACCATCTCCAGGTGTGTGGAGATGGGAGGATGGAGAGTTTCGTCTCTTGTAAATGTTGGATTTGGGTGGTTTTAGTGCAACCTGTGATAATTCTGAAGGCTGTATTTTGAGAGATTTGTAATTTATTTGTTTGATTTTGATATATATATATATATATATATATATATATATATATATATATATATATATATATATATATATATATATATATATATATATATATATATATATATATATTTTTTTTTTTTTTTTTTTTTTTTTTTAGTGTACAGGACCCACCATGGCTCACAGAAAAGCGGCCATACTGGGCTGAAAAAATCAGCACCATGGGAGGGCCCAGTCATATATATGTTTCAAGTGTCAAAGGGAGATTTGGATGGGGAAATGAATATTCAGTCAGTCAAAAAAATAAATAAAAACTACATAAAATTATACCCTTGTATTATAAATAGTCCTAAGATTACATAACAAAATCAAATGTTATAAAGAATATTCATTTCTTGAAGATACAAGATAATAGAGTTACTGCTAAAGTGGGAAGATTCAGAGACAAGATATGGATTCTTTCAGAAGGTGTTATGGACCATAAAGTAGGAAAATGAGGATGGCGAATAGGGTCTAGATGGGAACAATCAATGAAGATATGGCTAACAGATTGAGGGGTGTGGCAACGTCAAAATTTGCAAATATGAGGAAGGTCCTGTGACATATAGTGACTGTGAGTGATATTAGCGTGGCCAATACGGAGGCGTGCAAGTATCACCTTGTGTAAGCGATTTTGTCTGTGGGAGGAAGACCAATCACCAATATTCAGCTTTATGTTTTTGAGTTTCGCTCCTTGCTGATTACTCGTCCAGCACTCTTGCCAACAAGATCGAAAGCCTTGTCGGAGAGCAGGATAGTAATCGGTTGATGGGAGGTAGCCTTGTCGAATGGCCTTCAGGAGGTACCTGGAACAACTTTGAAAAGAAGAGATGGCCATTTTGGATTCTCTGTCAGCGATTTCATTGCCAGTTACCCCTACATGAGAGGGGGTCCAACATAAAATAATTTGTTTCTTACGGGAATTTAGCAGCTGAAGAAATTGTTGTGCAGTTGGATACCTTTGTGTTTTTAGAATAAAGGGTTTTAAGCGCTTGTAGCGCGCTGAGCGAATCTGAATAAATGACATAGTGATCTTGGTTAGGATTAAAATTCGAAAGGGCAATCATTATAGTCGTTAATGCCATAAAGTGAAGCATGAGGGGAGGGTATGGGAGAGGTTGCTGTCAGGAAAGACAGCAGATGCGCCCACACTGTCCCCTGTTTTAGAGTTGTCAGTAAACACGAGTAAATTCATCGTGAACGGCGGAATGAGACAGGAATGATGCTTTTAACAAGGCAGCCGGATGGCTAGATTTGGAAAGAGAGGTTAGAGTCAAGCAAATGGTGGGAGCAGGGAATAGCCAAGGTGTGTACCCTTCATCGTAAGAGAAAGCAGCACCTTTATATATATATATATATATATATATATATATATATATATATATATATATATATATATATATATATATATATATATATATATATATATATATATATATATATATATATATATATATATATATATATATATATATATTAGTAGTTGTCATGGTTAATGGAACTAAAATCATTTTTTACTCTCATCTCAGAGTGGGTATGGAAATTTTCATAAAATTTGGTCACAGAAAACTTTTTGCTTTACTCGCAACATACTTATTAAATATGTATTTATTTATTTAATTTTTCACATTACAGAACATGAAAACCCGATATTATGTACTGAAAAGTGAGTCGGATGATCTTCCTGCTAGATTGGAGTGTTACGAATCTGAAAAGAAATTTCTCGATGGAAACCAGCCAAAGAAGTAAATTTTCTCTTTTTTGTATTTATTATTATTATTTATTATTATTATTATTATTATTATTATTATTATTATTATTATTATTATTATTATTATTATTATTATTATTATTATTATTATTATTATTTATTATTTATTATTATTATTATTATTATTATTATTATTATTATTATTATTATTATTATTATTATTATTATTATTATTATTATTATTATTATTATTATTCTGTATCAATCATTTTTGTCTTGTGGTCTACTAATTCACAACTACAAAAATTTATTATTTGTAATAACACAAAATGTCAATATTTATCTTGTCATCTTGTTGTTGTTGTTGTTGTTGTTGTTGTTTTTGCTGTTGTTGTTGTTTTTTTGAATATTGTAGCCCATATCTTAATTTAATGAGCACCTCATATAGCTATTTTTGCTACTATTATGCCAACATATTAAATTTTATTATAATTATTATTATTATTATTATTATTATTATTATTATTATTATTATTATTATTATTATTATTATTATTATTATTATTATTATTATTATTATTATTATTATTATTATTATTATTATTATTATTATTATTATTACGTGTGGGTATCAATATATTTGGATTATTTTTTAACATAATTTTAGCACATTAATGAAATTTATTATCATTAGTCATGATTTAGTTAATTATACTATTTCATAACATCCTGAAATTGAATAGAAATAATCAATAAGAATGCTTTTAAGGAATTTTCTTACATCTTGTTACAAATTTTTGTTACAATTTTTGTTACAAATAGTTAGCTTTTGTGATCGAATTTGAAACGTATGTACCGTAGGTAGTGTTTATATTAATCATGTAAGAATTAAAAAAGATATAAATGCTGGTTTTGCAAGATGTTATTGATAATTTTGAAAGGTGAAATTTAGTTGCCATATAAATGGGAAAATTACACAATTTTTATTCTTTT
Organism: Trachelipus rathkii; assembly: GCA_015478945.1. Taxonomy (NCBI): domain Eukaryota; kingdom Metazoa; phylum Arthropoda; class Malacostraca; order Isopoda; family Trachelipodidae; genus Trachelipus; species Trachelipus rathkii. The sequence continues at coordinate 29,353 of JABUQX010102020.1, read as the reverse complement.
ACAATACAAGTGTATTTGTAATATAGGTTTTATGTTATAAAAAAGTGGGTTTTATCGTTTATTGGGTTCATTTTTTTTTTAAATGTATTTTGAAATCAATATAAACTTTATAACACAAAATTTACCTAAGGTGTTTTTATACAGCGTTGTCTGGTCTTTAGATACCTAATTATAATAAGAATTATGTATTAGAACTACTCAGTTTTACTCTTATTATTTAGGTTTGTCTAAATCAGTGGCTAGAAAACTTTCTTGGGCATTACCTCAAAATATATGCAGGATGGCTCAAACGGTAGAGCGACGGAGTTGCATGGCAAGGTCGCGGGTTCGAATCCTATTTCGGATCCTAGGTAGAAATTACCTAGAGAAGTTCCCCTCCTTGAATAGGGCTATGCCCGTGAGGTGTGAACTTTAAAAAAAACAACGATATTACTCATTAGATTTGAAAGAGATATCCATGTATGTGGAGGAGAAAGAATTTCAGCAATGTACGATCTGCGTGTCATATGGAGTGACTAAAGATGCCAGTGTCAGTGCTATCCCCCATGTCCTAGGAATGCTCATGCGTGCCTCAGACCTAGTCATGATTTCTGTAAATGACCTTGTATATATCAACAAAACTATATGAAAAGTCTGGGAAGAATATTAGAGATTATATGGTGAAGAGATGAAGGGGGAGGTGACGGATGTATTTAGAAGAGTTAAATTTGACCTGCTTGCTGGAACTGAAACAAAGAGGAAAGAAAGTGGTGAGAATGAGTGGTATGGGGTGACATGTGTGTGTGTGCTGGAGTAGAGAGGAACAACTTTGTGAATCTGATGAGTGACTTGTGGCACAGAGCTATAGTGGATTTTGTTTGTTTGAATTCTAGAATACTAATGGCTAAATTTAAGTTTGTGAATGTTAAGATGTGTGTAGTTGTAGCACTTGGTCCATCCTAGGGGGATGTTGAGGAGAGCGAGATTTTCTGGAACGATCTGAATGATATTTTTTGATGGGGCGAGTTGGGCTTCGAATGGTTGAATAGATGATCGAAAGAGGAATGGTATATCAGGTTCCTTTGGGGTTATGGGAGAAAATGAGGATGGCCGGAAGGTGATTGATTTTTGTGAGGAGATAGACATGTGTGCAAGCAATTTATTCTTTGAACATAAGACTATGTTCAGGCATGCAAAAGTTGGTGTAGGTAGAAATGGTATTGAAGTGAAGAGTATGATTGATTTTGTGTTAAAGATATATGTGTTGAAGTATGTGATTTATGTTAAATTAACTAAGGGTTGGAGATGTTAATATCTGACCAATATGTTGTTTTATGTGGGGATTATGGATGGAGAGGAAAGAAATAAGGAAGGAATTGAGGAAAATTAGAACAGAGTTATAAGGAAAAGTATGAGTGCACTTGAAAATAAGTCAGTTGAGTTAGAACAAGATTAAACTAAACAAATTTGGTCGCAAACGGCGGAGGCGTTTGTTAGTAGTGCAAGAGAAGTATAATTTAAAATGACAAATAAGACAATAAACTTGCAGAGCGGGTTTTGACAATTCAATGCTGTCCTGCAAGCTCAATGCCAACTTGGATGATTTCTAAACATTTTGCATTTTATACAATAATTAGAAAACACCCAGGGAGCTGAAAAGGTGATGAAGCCCATCAAAGTATGCAAAGAATTACAAATTAAATTTTAATTTGTCTAATTAGTTGTTAATAATTAAAATTAATTTTATTTGCCCATTTTAAAGGAATAAATGTCTTCATATTTTTAATTTCATTTGCTTGATATGGTGTTTTTTCATATGTTATTGTGGTTTAGTACATTTTGTAATCGGATCTTTCTTATCTCGGCAACCACAAGTTCAAAGACAGATGGCAAGGATAAATAAATATTGCATAATATTATTTAAGGAAGTATATATTCATTAAAAAAAATTTTTTTCCTCAAAATTACAATAAGTAGAAAAAAGTAACTGATGCGTTTAACATAGTAGTTTAGGTGTGCGTGTTGTTGTTGTTGTTGTTGTTGTTGTTGTTGTTGTTGTACCACCAGTCCTGCTCTAATATGATAATATTGACAAATTTGGCCAGTTATTTTAAGACTTAGTATAACCTTTTTAACTGTATTATTGTCAGACTTTAGATATGTGAAAACCAATTCTATCTTAATATGAAGATTTAGATCAGAAATTACTTTCTTTTAAATTTAAATATTTTCTGTTTTGGTGTGTCTATATTTTTGTTTATTAAAAGTAGTGATGTAACAGTATCTGTCTCTGGCCGGATATCCTGCCTTTTCCAAAAGCTCTGACTGGATATCATTTTCAATATCCGGCCTCCAGCCCAATCTTTTTATAAGGAATTGACCATTTTTTCCTTATAATCCTGAACATTTAGTTTCGTAGAGAATTTTTATCTTTAATTTCGTATATAACCTTAAGAAATAGATGTTTATACATATGTAGTTTGATGCATAATTATGAGATTTCTTTATTTCCACTAAAAGACTCTTTATAAAAATCTCATAGGTTTTTAAATATGGTATTTAAAACTCATCCAGTATTGAAATTTATGCATCTTTGTATTCTTTATAAACTTGCTTGCTGTAATACGTTTTATATAATCGTGTAAGAGATTTTTCTCTAATTAAACATGAGGTAATTTACTATATATAAGTATGCAGAATATTATGATTTAGGCAAACATTTATGAAAAATACGTTCAAAATGTAAACTTATTCGATAGGTTTAATTTGAAGCTAAAAAAAATGGTTAAAATTTAAAAAAAATGTTTTTATCCTCTTCCAGAAATTATTTTTAAAATATCTGTTAAGAGATTTTCATGTTTTTAGATACCGTTTAAAGACGTATATATAAACCTAATATATTTATTGAAATCTTGTGGCTCGCCCTTATATCTACACCGAAAATAACATAAATATCAGATGAATAATTAAAAAGTTAAAGTATCTACACCGAAAATATAAATATCAGATGAATAATTAAAAAGTTAAAGTAAATTTTCAATTAAGATAATTTTTTGACTTATAAAAGTTATATAAACAAAAGATTCTTAATAACAACACGTTAATTGCAGCAATTTACTACCTTTTAAAATTTAATGAATGATACAAGTAAATGTATTAAATTATGAAAAGTTTAAGGTTCACAAAATATAGAGCAATAATAGAAACGTATCAACTATTTTTTCAACTGAAATTCTATTTCCTCTTTGAGCTGTAAATGTTACCAACTTCGTGAAACATATTCTCAGTGAAGATATTTGAATGAGGGGAGCATAATCATTTTCTTGCAAGATATGAAAGATATGATGTTTCTTAAGGTTCTTAAATTTAAGATACTTAGTGGCTCAACTTGTAGTTAACCTAATAGAATGATATATTTAAATATAGGTATTTATAGTGAAAAGGTATGCTATTATATAAACCTGTTAACACGTAATTTTATAAGTTGGGATAATAGATAAGAAGACTACTTCAGCTAGCCAGATACCTGGCCTGCAGCTGGGGGAATTTTTTTTTTTTTTTAACCGGATTATCCAGCCTATGGCCAAAGTTATGGCTGGGATTACAACACTAATTGAAAGCATTTCCTACTTTATTTTTAAACCTATTCTTAACAGCTTGCAACTTCTTTTATTTATTTTTTTATATAGTTTTTTTTAGACCCCATAGGATGAGAATGGTTTGGTTCCCTTTAAAACTAGCTTTAATATTGAATTGATGTTTTCAGGAAATATATACTTAAAGATTGTTTCAACATAGGCAACATTAGTCGGAAATCTGAAAAAAATGACCAGCACATAATAGCCCTCTATATTAACAAAGATTGCATAGGTCTGTTGGCAGAAAATGAAGCGGATATGCAAGACTGGGTGAAACTCTTAAAATTCCACAAAAACTCAACCCTTCACAACTCCAATCTTAAAATTGAATATGGTAAATATGCTGACTAAGTTTTAAATTTATATTATTATTATTATTATTATTATTATTATTATTATTATTATTATTATTATTATTATTATTATTATTATTATTATTAATGAAGTTAATTTGTTTCTGAGTAATACGAATTTGGTTTTTGAAATTTACTTATTAAACTTTCCAATGTGTATTATATATTGTTATATAATTATTTATGCTATTTTAGAACACGTATGGCAGGTCGAGGTTTTACCAAGGAGTTTGGCTCTTAATCAAGATCTTACAGGCCAGCATTTTTTGTGTTTGACAAACTGGTTTTTGTCTTTAGTAAGAGTTAGTGATCCTACTATTAAAAAGGAATTTGAGGTACTTTTCTTAAACTCTTCAGTATCTGCTTATTCTTATTTCACTCATGAAACTTTTATCAAAAATTTATTAGAATTCTCTTAACATATTTGATAAATCTATATTGAATTTTTTCAGTTAAGTGCTATAAGAAAATGTGGAACCGTTGACCAGTTCTTCTTGTTGGTTCTTGGTCGTTTTTCGGGCATTGGTCCTGGAGATCTTTTTCTGAAAACAGAAGATTCGTTTATTGCTCAAAATATTTATCATTCTGTCTGCAGGTGAGACACAGGCGTATTAAGACTGTTAACTTATTGTTACCAAGACATGTTATTTATATTTCTCTTCTTTATATATATATATATATATATATATATATATATATATATATATATATATATATATATATATATATATATATATACTTCTATATATATATATATATATATATATATATATATACTGCTATATATATATATATATATATATATATATATATATATATATATTTATATATCATTTTATATATATATATATATATATATATATATATATATATATATAGGCTATATGAAAAGTGAACAGATTTTGTTGTTAAATGAGAAAATATAACTGTAGAATTACGTATTCCGTGAATATTTAAATTTTTCAGTGAAGGATTCTGAAAATTTATTTCCTTTACTTGTGTCCTGCACTTCCTGCAGAATATATTTAGATAAACTTTCATTCTGAAACAAGCTGTATCTCATTCAATGAAGAATGCGTCAACAGAGAAACATTGACATTCCAAAGTTTGGTACTTAGTTTAAATATCGTGAAATGCTGGAAAGCATATAAAATTTATGTATGATCAAATTAATTGGTATTTTCACTGAAGATTGTAAACTTATAATCTGGATTGTAATATGGAGTTTATTATACCTCTGACTTTGCAAAGATTATGACGTTGGTGTAGGCTTTACAGACGAAGTTGAGAGGAATAGAACCACCCATTTCTCAACAACGGACAACAAGTAGAAATGGTCCAGTTTAATGTTAAAGCTGAGAGGAAGTGTTCTTCAAGTTTCACATCATTTGACAAGATTTGATTCTTTCGGTTAAATACGTTAAATGAGAGTGTAATGTAAAAGTCTAGGTGAGAAAGCAGGAATAAAAAAGTTAATTGCTGACAGAGATTGCCTTCAAAATCGAGGTCACCATACTCAATTATTTTTCATCTGGAGAGGAGGTAATCAAACCATCACAACCTCTTGGCAAGTATGGAACTAATGTTTTAATAAAGTTCCAAGAATATCCTTGTATAAAGATGGGAGGTGGATCACTTACAAAGATTAAAATTTTGAAAATATATGATTTGGTTTTCTGCTGACGTTAAATTATATACCATATGAATAATGCAATTGCTTGTAAAATAAATGCTCAGCTAATCTCTATAGGCAAAGATAATAATAATAATATAGACAAGAAATGAGCTTCTAAGGGGACGTTTTCGTCCTTTGAGCCCTATAATAATAATAATAATAATAATAATAATAATAATAATAATAATAATAATAATAATAATAATAATAATAATAATAATTAAATAAATAAATAAATAAGTAAATAAAGCTGCAGGTCCTGATGGTATATATGGTAGAATTCTGAAAAAGGGTAGTACCAACATTGTAAAGGCATTGTATTTGATTTTTAAGCAGTCTATAACATTTGGTGAGGTACCAGACGACTGGAAAACAGCATATACATATACAGGGTGTTTCAAGACCTTACCGACAAATTGAAAGGGTAGATAGGTTACGTGTAGGCGAAACTTTTTAGTTAAATGAACATTCTTTCCCAAGGCCCCCCCCCCTAGAAGGGGGTATGCGCATCGGAAGACGTGCGCGGACCGACATGTGTACGTGATGTGTAGAGGTCCTACACGCGTGGGTAGCAGTTACACGGTGCCCGTTGTTACGTTATAGTGCAGTGCGTGTTGCTATAAACATGAGGTACAGCTACGCTGAACTCTCAGACATGGTGATGTGTTACGGTGAGGCGAGGGGGAATGGACATAGGGCCCGTCGCATCTACGTGGAACGGCACCCCAACAGAAGACATCCTCACCATACAACGTTTGCGTCTGTCGTACGACGCCTGCGGGAGACGGGTACCCTCCGTTATGGCAAACGTCGGTGGTGGCATTCGTGCTGTGCGGACACCGCTCGTAGAGGATGCCGTCGTCGAAATGTTTATCAACAACCGTTCCTCCAGCACTCGTAGTGTGGCGCATGCTATACACGTAAGCCACCCCACAGTGTGGAGAATCGTGCGGGAGTACAGCCTCCATTCGTACCACCTGTGCAGGGTACAAGCCTTGGGGCCTGCTAACTATACACTACGTCTGGACTTTGTACGGTGGTTTCTCCGGCAGTCTGCACAGGATGCTGCCTTCCCCCGATACGTCACCTCTTCACAGATGAGGCGATCTTTACACGGGACGGCTATTTCAACTCCAGGAATAGCCACGTACACGTGTTTCATTTTTGTTTTGCCTACATGTGCTACATGTTCGGTGCAACTCGTCCGA
>JABUQX010102020.1:15000-17500 GCA_015478945.1 Trachelipus rathkii | reverse complement strand
TCTAAAGTGCAATGTGTTCAGATGGACAATCTTAGGGGCGTGTTAGGTGTGAGAAGAATTGATAAAATGAGGAAAGAAGAAAGAAATTATAATAGAAAAAAAATCGTCCGTCTGCCCCCAGTAAGGACTTTCTTCCTGTCAGGCGGACCCATCGAGAAAGGCCCTAGGGTGGCAAGAGCATACGACCAATCCGCTGGCTGGCCAGGCCTATCGCGGATGCCGGAAAGTTTTCTCATTAGTAACAAGGCACGCTAACAATGAACTCATTAACGTCTGAGTGGGACAAAGCTAGAGGAAATAGAGAATAGCTCACATTCTCTCGCACCACCCAGTCTCGAACCTGGGCCCTCTCGCTTGCAAGGCGAGTGCTCTACCTTTGAGTTAAAAATTGGCAAAAATTTCTGGTCATTTTTCCATTAAAACAGCGTTTTTAACTGCAACTTTCAGTTTAATTATGAACACTAATTTTGTAGAATATTTGATCAAATGGTTCTTTCGTTCTCAGGATTTGATTAATTTGTTCAGTGGTAAAGGTAAATGCTTCTCTAGATTGTAGTCCCCATTTTTTCTCATTCAAATATCTGATAAATAAAAATTAATACTCTCAATTTCTTATTCCAGACGCTTATGTTGAATTTCCAAAAGGGGTAGAAATTGGAGAACGGCATGCTCCAACCTTTTTAAATATCCCTTCAAGAACTAATCCGTCATCTCATACAGAGGTGCTTTCCAATGTTTTTAGTGCATTGCAAAATATGTCCAGCCCTGTTAGCCCTTCTGTTGGAGGTATGACTCAGTGGAGGGCTGGTTCAGTAGGAACTCCATCACCATCACAAACATCGTCGGCGGCTCATTCTCGTAATGCATCTCTATTGGACGAATCCTACGTTGATATGACGTCACCAGGATCGCAGGGTCCCCAAATATCACTAGCCAAGTCTGGTACTTCGAGCCAATATTTAGAAATGGGACCAGGTCCTACAACTAATATTATACAAGCTGAAAGACCAAGGAGTATTAGTACACCCACCCCAATTCCTAGTCCATCGGATGGTAAGAAAATGTTCATCCTAAATATATTTATTAAGCCTGTACACAGTAATGAGATATAATATGGCAAGTTAAATTTTATGAATTGGTCTTGGTAAATAGATACTAATATCGCTTGTAATTTGATGTTTTCATAAATATATGTACCTTCGTGCGCGTAGTTGAGAATTTCTTATATGTTTATAATTTGTATCTTTTTTTTTTTTAATTCACAGAAGATTCTTGTGAAATATTTAACAGTGGGAGCTCGTCGTGCGCTTCAGGCACTCCTTCTGATACTCGTTTTCAAGATCTAGCTGGTGAAGAGAGGGGAGACACGCCCCATTCATGTGGGGGATTGTGGGGAAATAGCTTATCGCCTAATTATATTGAAGACAACGATTGTGTTGGGGGGCCACGTCCCCTAAGAACCAACTCAGTGGGTTCTAAACCAGATCAATTTAAAAGGAAAAATAGGTATGTAATTTCCACTAATATATATATATATATATATATATATATATATATATATATAAATATATATATTTTTTTTATATATATATATATATATATATATATATATATATATATATATATATATATATATATATATATATATACTCTAACTGTAAACTGTTAAGATCATATATATATATATATATATATATATATATATATATATATATATATATATATATATATATATATATGGTGAGTAGTGAGTATAATTTTATAAATTTGCATTTTTTTTAATCTAAGAGAAAGAGACTATTTTCTATCCTTTTTTTTTTAATCTATTTTTGTAAATACTGTATAGTAAATTTGTTGATTGTGTGAAATCTTGGTAAGGGACAACTGGTGATAGTATGCTTCTTTTTTATGGTATGGTCTTGTACAGAAATATATATATATATATATATATATATATATATATATATATATATATATATATATATATATATATATATATATATATATATATATATATATATATATATATATATATATATACTTATATATATATATATATATATTTATATAACTATCTTTATAACTATATATATATATATATATATATATATATATATATATATATATATATATATATATATATATATATATATATATATTACGGGCTGTAAAATTTGGGATAACAAATAAAATACCTAAAATGTAGATTAAACACATTTGTTACGTTCTATAACATTTAATGCACATTAAACATGATTTAAGACAAGACTAACACATAAAGGTTGCCGGAATGTGCTCTATTCAAAATGATTGACACTAACCTTGATTACAACAAATTTTTCAAATTTCATTGATGAAATCTTCCATTTGTTTTAAATTTACGTTCACATTTCATGAAGAATGTTGGACAGTCTTTTTTTTTTTTTCTTGCATCTCTATCCGTCGAGTCTCAGGTATGCTTAGTTGGACTTAGGTCAAAGTGACTGCACAACCCTTTTCA
>JABUQX010102020.1:5000-7500 GCA_015478945.1 Trachelipus rathkii | reverse complement strand
ATATATATATATAATATATATATATATATATATTCATTTCTTTCTTTCTTCTTCTTCACCTTCCTTCTGCCCCAAGATTGGGGTTAAGGTGCTTGTAACAAGCATCGGAAAAGAAAAGCGTAGGAGACATGACAAACGTCGAAAGAAAGCCCAGCCTTAACGGCCCCCTCTGTACCATTAATTAAGTGAGAGCTCGTCGCAGGAAAAAATCCAACCTAGAGCATCATGGGACCGCGACGAACCCTCACTTGGTAAAAACGTCAATGTAAGGTTCATCCCCTGGCCCAGGGGGCCACAACCATGCCCCATACAAAACCCGCCAATTCTTCTCCTATCATATGCACCTTTCTTCTCGCCCTGCCAAACTCACATTTTCCTCCTTCAGACATTCGTTCACTGAATCAATCCACTTTTCCTGCTTCGGTCTCCCAGCCCGGTCGGTCCCAACACACTCACCACTATACATCCGCTTAACCAACCTTCTATCAATTCACCCTTTCCACATGACCAACCATCTAACATACTTTCATTTATTCTCTTCATTTACCCTTTTTCACACCACACCACTCTCTAATACTTTCAAATCTCTTTATCAATTCTCTCACACCTAGACACCCCTAAGATTGTCCATCTGAACACATTGAACTTTAGATCTATACTTCTTATTCCAGACATAGTCTCACTACCATACAATTAACAACAGGTAACCAACATACCCTCAGTTAAAGACCCTAGCACACTTCAAGATTAGTCCCTTTGCATTCACCCACGATTTAATTGCACCAGCCACCTTTCCTGCCATTCAACAATTTCCTACTACACTCTGCATCGTCCTTCCCTTCTCATCCAACATTAACCCCAAATTATTTAAACTCAGACACTTCTGTCTAGCTGCTCACCATCTAACATAACTTCACACTGAGGGATACTGTTCCTCACTCACAACCATACCTTACTCTTATCCACGTTTACTTTCAAGCCCCTTCCTTTCACACACCCTGCCAAATCTCTCTAATAATCCTCTCAAATTCTCTCAGATTCGCCACACAGAACAAATCATCCGCAATTATAATAGGGTTAGGGCAACCCTCCACTCAACTACATTCTCCACCATTCTAACACCATTTCCTGGCATCCCACCTCAAATTCTTTCAACCCCCATCCATATACAAATTGAATAACCAAGGGGACATAACACAACCCCTGTTCTTACTCCGCTTGAATCCTAAACATATCACCATTGGACACCATTTATTATTACACACGCTCTATATCGTCATACATAACTTTTGATTCCATTCAGAAGCCTACCACCAACACCATATATCACTAAACCCTGCCATAACGCTTTCCTATTAACTTATCATACGCCTGTTGCAAATCCATAAAACTAAATACAATTATTCTTCTTCTCCCTCATTTCTCAATCATTTGTTTTCAATGTAAGATTTGAATCCACACATCCTCTACCATCCTAAACGCACCTTTGTTCTCACCAATCAGTCCCTCAGTCACTCGGACGCACTCTTTCGACCAAAATTCTAGCTATACCTTCCCTACAACATCAATAAACTTATTCCCCTATATATTTTCTACAGTTCCCCTTTTGTGCTCCCTTACCCTTATACAAGGGGTACTATTACCGCTCTCCTCCAATCCCTTGAACTTACCCTCCATAAACGCTTTATTACACAACTTCAAATCCAATCAATCACCATCTCGCCTCCGCTCTTGATCATATCACTAGTAATTTCATCTTACCTGCAGATTTACCATTCTTCAACTTTCTCACCCTACCGATTACCTCCTCATTACTAATAACCTCATCCCCAAGAAATACGATCCTTCTTGCACCACACAAACCCAACATTCACTAACACCTCACAGTTATTACTGTTAATATTGGTGCAGATGTTCGAAGTGTTCTTTCCACACTCCCCTCAATCCATTTCTCAGTTAGCCAAAAGCACCTCCCTATATTCATTATTCTATGCAGATTTTCCCTCTTATTCTCATTCTTAACCGTTTCGCGCTTCCTTCCAGAAGAGCTTCCTATTTCACTTGTATGTCCTCATTCATCCTCCTTCCAAACTGTCATTTACCTCTTGTTTTCTCCTACGTATGCACTTTTTAGTATTTCTTTTTTCCTCCTTATATAATTCCAAGCATCTTTCTTTGAATCTTCATCATTTGCTTTTAGTACATTCAAAACCACGCTTCTTTTTTACCTTTAACCGCTTTTCATCACCTCTTCATTCCACCATTCGCTGTTAACATTCTTACTTCCTACTTTATATATATATATTATATATATTGTATTATGTGCTAGGGAATATTATATATATATATATATTAATATATATATATATAGTATATATATATATTATATATATATATATATTTATATATATTATAGTAATATATATAATTGTGACGTGTGCTAGGGAAAATAAAACAAATTTGACTTAATTTTTTTTTTTTATAGCTTTGCTTTGTTTAA